>CM046424.1:3884295-4141175 GCA_025506505.1 Flaveria sonorensis
TGTGACTCATCAAGAGGGTGTAAAAACAATATTGTGGATGCATCTAAAGCCGTTTGGAAAAGCCCTTGGGGTGCCTGAAAGTCAAAGGGGTGAAGCCACAATCACTTGGTCGGATGCATGATGATGCTCAACTTCAATGATGCATATGATTAAAGTTTTTTCTTTTTCTTTTAAGTTTCTTTGTGATATCGCATCGAATAAAATGATACAAGGTATAATAATAATAATAATCAAATTCTTGTCACATGAGTGATATGCGACATAACCATTGCAATTGACCTAAGATCCTTGAGTTTATACTAATCTTAATATTACAAATGATAGCATCAACGAATGCCGCTACTAAAGAAACAAGGAGATGTTGAGGGGAGAAAACCATCCCAAATATATTTAGTCATAATGTCATTTGTGACGGCTTGAGAGGTAATATATGAGATGAAACATTGCAGTTTTAGGCATTAACTGAATTCATATTTGTAATTTTCATTGTTGCTAAAATTTCTGCTAAATTTAAAAGTCAATTTGTCAAAAAGGAAAGAAATGGTCACCTGAAAGTATTGAGCTCGGGGTGACCTTTTTCTTCAATATTTACTTCTTTATCTATTTTAAAAATTCTTGTTCAAATATTTTTTTTCTTGTTTTGATCAATAAACATACATACTCTCTCTACTGTATACATGTTGTCCTTCTCTATATGGCAATTACAAACATTTTATCACTTCCAAACTTTTCTCCCTTCTCTCTCAGAGGCGATAAACATTTGAATCTTCGTATCTTCTTGATCGGAAAAGATGGAGGAATCAACGCAGTGAAAGATAGAGGGTGAGAGAATGAGTTGGTCTTCTCCCTTGGTGGATGTTAAACTCTAAAGTGGTGTCACAGAAAGAGGGTAATAAGTGGGCTATGGGAACGCATGATTAACATAACAAAATTCTCAATTACCTCTTGTTGGTTACTATAGTTAAAGTTATGTTTCAATTACTGTTTTCAGACTCAGATCGAACCGGCCGGTCGGACGGGGATTTTCGGAGGTGGACCGGAACGGTCCGATCCACCCTAAATCGTTTTGTTTTCAAAGAACCGGTATGTTCGAATCGGTTCGGTGGTCAGACCGGGAAACGGGTAGGACCGGATTTTTAATTTTTTTTTATTTTTATTTTAGTTTCTGGATTCTAATGAGTTTAAGGGTGGTCGAACTATGAATTAGAGTGTTGGACATAAGATTATTGTTGAATTTTATATATAACTATAAATACACATATAAAATATCTATATTAAATTATATATAAAAGTAAATATCTAATATACATATATATAATTAAGACATCGTCCGGTTTTTAAATCCGGTATGACCTGTTCTACCAATTGACCAGTAAGGTGATGGTTCCCCGTTCGATTCGGTTTTGAAAACATTAGGTTTCAATACAAAGATTAATTATATTTGTAACATACTAAAAATAAAATTTGGGATCAATTTATTTGGAACTACTGAAAATAAAACTTCTGTGTTTTTACTTCCAAATTAAGTGTATCATATTCAAGGGTAGTAAATGTAGTATTTAAAGCGTAACCTTAAAGTGAAAATATAATATTATAAACGTCAGGGATCAAGTTGCTAATTATACAGAAAAGCCATGCAAGCCAATCCTACGTGGCGCACTATGAGTGGTCGTCATACTCAAATGTCTTACGCGTTGTAGGTCCCTTTTGTCGTTTCCATCCACTGTTATGCATCATAAATCCTCTGAAGTCTTACAGAGGACCCCTTAACTTTTTATCTTTACATAATTGTCACATTGTTTTACATGCGAACTGGAAACCCGAAACATTCGAGATGGATATTCAGGCATGAACTATGTACATAATTAGTTTGAAATATTTCACAGGTATGGACATATTTGGCTTTTGGTGATAACCGGAGAATACTAGAAATGTAATGCATGTTTATCTAAACAATACTTATACATTTTTATTTACTTTTATATGTTCTCTTCTGTGTTAATATAGTAAATCTATCGTACCATTAAGTTTCGGTTTTATATTTTTACCTTCTTGGTTGATAAAAGTAGATAATAAAAAAAAGTAGTAAGAAATGTATATAGGAATCACGACCAGTCATTTATAACAAACAAATGACTATACATGATACTCATGCTAACCCATCACTCAACAAGTTTTGGGACTATAATCCATCAGCACCCACCGTACCATATCATTATCATCCTTTAATCCTATCTTTAACAAAACAAATAATTCATAACTTCATGTATTCTTAAAACAAATTATCTCACAAGTAGGACATGCCAGTCGTGATCAAATACCCCGAGCCATTCGATCAATATCTTATCTTAATAGCTCACAAGAACCACAAATAATTATAGCCTATTATAGGAAATCAAGTGAAACTATTCTATTAATTAGATAGTTCAATAAAACATTACAGTTTTCATTCTATATAAATCACCTGATAATCAAACTAACCAAAACAATGGTACCGTAACTTAATGTAAAACTCTCACCACTACGGTCATTGATTGGTTTCAAATGAAGTAACCTCGATAAACCGAAGTCATTCTATCGTTCCATTACATTTCAAAATAATACAACGAGTCAACCAATTTTTAGAACTTCTGTTTTTCTGTGGTAAAAGTGCAAAAAAATAAACTTTGGTGGTCAGAAGTAATATAATAATATTATTATTCAACATATGAGGTTATGAACAGGCGTACTCACACATACACACACAGGTAACTATCACACGAACGCATATTGAGCTCTGAGATCGGCGTCCATGGCGGCTTCTGCAGAACGTGAAAACTTCATTTATATCGCTAAGCTTGCGGAGCAAGCCGAACGCTATGACGGTTAGTATGTTCTATCGTTTTTTTATTGTAGATCCGTTGTTTACTTGTGGATTTAGTAGTTTTGTTATGTGATTGGTGATTTGATCGGTGCAAGATGTAGATGTAGATGTAGATGTAGATGTGTGATGATGTTTTAGTTGCACACACAGGTGCATATTCGATTCGAAGGATGTTAGTTAGGGTTACGAAACTAGTAGTGAGTTATTCAAAAGGGGCACGGTTTTAGGGTTTCTAGATTGTAGGATGTATGCACCGTATATTTCTGAAATTGAGCCCAGTTTATAATTAATTTAGTGTCTAAATAAACACATTCAAATTGATATTTACCTTTTGAAACTCTATTAATTGATACTGAATTTCTGATCAACACAATTAACACAATAAACTTTGTTGAAGTTGTAAATTGGGGCTGGCTTTTATATATAAAATGTTGACTGTTTTTGAACTGAACTTTGGTAGATGAAGAGAGATATATGCACCAGTGATGTGTGCTATGTTGTTGATACCAATTGATGTATCGGAAAAGGTTTTTTAACTTTTTTTTACCACACACTGGCATTTTAATGGGAGAATTGAGTAAAAGAGAACTTCATTTTGTGTGTGTTTTCATTGTTTATAAGGCTGAATAAAACTGTGGAAGTTGATTTGATGATTGATCTGTACGGTTGGCGTTATGATCATATGGTGTTTTTTATTGTTCAGAGATGGTGGATGCCATGAAGAAAGTAGCAAATTTGGATGTCGAATTGACTGTTGAGGAGAGAAATTTGCTCTCGGTTGGATACAAGAATGTTGTGGGTTCACGTAGGGCATCGTGGAGGATATTGTCTTCCATTCAGCAAAAAGAGGAGTCAAGAGGCAATGAAGTTAATGTAAAGCGGATTAAGGAATATAGGCAGAAGGTGGAAGCCGAGCTGTCTAATATTTGCAATGATATCATGACTGTGATCGATGTGCATCTGATTCCATCTTCCTCCGCTGGAGAATCTACTGTTTTCTACTACAAGATGTGAGTTTTACGTTGGGGTTTGTATTCTATCAACTTGTTTCAAGGATATAACGTTTACATAATCCAAAAGGGATACCTTTTTTTTCATCTAGGGATGGGCAGATGGCCTTAAGTTTTTTGGGTTCTAAATATATGTAATGGCTTTTGATGGAATGCAGGAAAGGGGACTATTATAGGTATCTTGCAGAGTTCAAGTCTGGTGATGACAAAAAAGAAGCAGCTGATCTGTCACTGAAGGCTTATGAAGTAAGTTGCTTGCTATTCTTTAGTTCTATGATTCTTGCATGATGAACACATAGTGTGATGCCAATTAAGTTATATTTATAATAAAGGTTTAATTTTGTATTACGTTACGTATGCATTTACCTTAATGTTCCCCTCAGTCGGCTTCTACTGCTGCAAAGGATTTATCTCCTACTCATCCCATCCGATTGGGTTTGGCTTTGAACTTCTCGGTTTTCTATTATGAGATCATGAACTCTCCTGAAAGGTGACAATAACAGTCTTGTTGGTATTCTTATTTTTTATACAAAAAGTTCATTCTAATTTCTAAATTGTTTTTTCTTAAAACATTGGTTTTTATCAGAGCCTGCCACCTGGCAAAACAAGCTTTTGATGAAGCTATCTCAGAACTTGACTCTTTGAGTGAGGAGTCATACAAAGATAGCACTTTGATTATGCAGCTCCTGAGGGACAACCTCACTTTGTGGACTTCTGACATTCCAGAGGATGGAGGTAAATCGCGTATTATCCTTTATAATCTTTTTAGCATCAAATGTATAATCTTTGCTTCTTTTATCTTATTAATAATAATAAATCCTTTTTAACCTTTGCAGAAGACCACAAGATGGAGATCACCAAATCTGGGGCAGAAGACGCTGAGGTCAGTCCCATCAACCGTGATAGATTATAATCATTTTGTTTATTAATCTTCTTGATATGGTTTGTATATGTTTTTAGTTCTCTTCACAATGTGTGCTTATAAATTTTTTTTAATTTTTTTATGCAGTAAAATTTGAAGGGCAACTCTACAACCTTGGAGGGAGTGGATGTGGCCTATGGTATTGTATTTGTAAGCTTAAATTTCAAAGCGTTAATACGAGAACTGCGGTAGTTGTTTTCGTCTGTTCTTGCTGTAACAATTGTTCGAATGCCTGGGATATGGGTAGTTTATGTCATGCCCTGCAGATTGTGATCCAGGCTAGTTTCTTTAAAAGGATCTATTTTAGTTAACTTAGGAGTTTTTATCTCTTTGGTGAGAATGCAAATACGAACAAGAATGTCACCATGTCACACTTTGATTACCATGTCTTCGGTTTTCTTAAATTGGACTTGGAAAACCTTAAGATTGTGATCACAAATGATGTCTAACCTTGATAATAGTTCAAGGATAATTATGAGGGTAAATGATTTGTTGAGGTCCTGAGGATGTGTTCAAGTTGGTGGTTCGTCTGAAGCATTGGCGAACCTAGGTAGAACTGTATGAGGTCAAGTGAGCTTGGAGATTTTTTTTTGGTATGATTATCTAGTATGACATGTTTTTTCTATCTGTCATATACGAATCATGATCCCGATTGACTACACGTACGAAGAGCTAGATAAAAAAAATTCTTAAGTTTGTTATTGGTTCGAAGGAGATAGTGGATGGAGGGAAGAAGGCCAAAAGCAAACACAAAGCTGGTGATGATTGGAAGTTTAAAAATTTTAATGTCTTACAATGAAATTAAGATACAGAAAGAAAAGAGAGTGAAGAAAAGACTAAAGAACTGAACTATAATGCAGACTTAAAATTTGATTTTTAACGTCGAAACTACAACAAAAATAGTAAAAGAAGTCCTAAGCGAATGTCAAGTCGTCTAACAACAAGAAAGACTCAAAATGTAGATGGGAATGTAGGAGGCTTTCAGAGTTGAAGGTCAGTGATGAGTATAATTGATATCACTTGACAACTTTTTAAGTTAGCTGGTATTCAAAGGAAGAATAAGGATCACAAAATCCACATTAGAGATGGTGGATATCTTATAATCACTTAACAACTTACGGACGCAACCCTCATAACAAAACCGACCCAAGGATCTTCCATGTTGGCCCATGAACTCTCACGGGCCCTTGCATTAGAGTTTCTCTAATGAAGTCGAGGATGGTTATAAATTATAATACAATTTTACGAATGATAACCTGAAAGTTTAAAGGAAATCAATGCAACTTCTTTATTTTATGGTTTGGTTTAATTTTAGTTATTCTTTGCATATTGAGATAGTGATAAACAACTGTAGACACAACATTAAGTTATCTAATTGTTTTTCTTTAAAGAGTTTATTTATTGGTATGATAGTACCACTAGGTCTAGTTGGGTCTCAAACTAGGTTAAACAACACATTGAACTAATTATTATACTTATCTAGAGACATAGGGTTATCTAGAGACATAAGGTATCCGATGCTTGTCATTAAACATATCTACTATTTGGTTTAAATTGATGAAATCGATCATTTGTTTGGATTCTTAGTTTCACTTGGCTAGGGCAATGTTTAAATGAGCTTTCCTCCGAATGAATTAAAAAACCTTACACGTTACGTAGTTAAGTAGTGCTAAAGTCCATGCGCTAAACGAGAGTTTGAGGTGGGATGAGTAAATTAGCTCGAATCGATTAGTGCATCTGCTTCTATTTTCATAGTGAATCCAAATGAATCATCCTGTGACAATCAAATAAAGCCCGAGTAAGGAGAATCGAACACCTTGACCACTACTCATGGTCCTGTATTTTGTTTAAACAAAACCAGCTTGAGTGATTTGCGAACTGATATAAAACTATTTGTTGCTTAATCTCACTAGAATATTCACTTATCTATAATAATATAATAAATATATATTTTTACGTCAATCAAATCGTGATAAAATTTACATGTTTTAAAAGCCAATAAGCTAAAAGTACAAAACCATAGTGTATGATAGTTCGGTCCACATTTTTCAACTGTCTGATTCTGAATTACAAAGACTAAAAAACACTACGAACAACTTGAATCACAGTTTAACCTAAAACTTGTTTTCTGATTATGTCCTTGAGGTCAAATCCGTCTTTAACGAGGCGGGATTGACGCGTGCAAAATCACTGATCTATCCAGCATCACCATCATGCCCACGTTACCAGTCATCATACATTACTCCTTTATTTCCTCCAACTCCTCCATCCCACGAGAATATGAACTAAACTCAAAATATAAGGTTTAATACGTCAATTCACTAATTTAAAAGGTCCAAAATCATCAATCCTAAATTGATGGAGCCCTCATCGGATAGAAACAAAAAACCCAAAAATAAATACAATCGAATTCATCATTTTCCCCAAACTTTCTCTCTCTAGAAAACATTCACTTTCTCTCTCTAAACAGGCAAAATCCCCTTAGCGTGCATCCTAAGCTTCAATGGCGAACAGCAATCTTCCTCGAAGAATCATCAAGGTATCATCGTTCATATGTTTCTCATTTAAGATCCTTTTAATGGTGATCAGCTTCGTGTATCTGAAAACCCTAACTTAGGGTTTTGACTTTCGTGTTTGTTGCAGGAAACGCAGCGTTTACTCAGCGAACCAGGTGATCTTTGAACTGTTGATTTCATTTTGTTTGCTGAATTGCTATCAGGAAACTGATATATCTGCTGTGTGTGTTGATGTGTATGATTGTGTGATGTAGCACCGGGAATAAGTGCATCACCATCGGAAGATAATATGCGCTATTTTAATGTTATGATTCTTGGCCAACACAGTCTCCTTATGAAGGTAAAATACTAAAATTGAGTTATTAGTTTGATTTATACTTGTAATGGTTTCTATGTGTGTGTTTGGGATTGCTTATTCTAACGGGTTATGTTATAAGCAGAAGCGGATAATCATATTATTTCACCATTAGGGAAACTTGTAAACTTTTTCAATGCATCAGAAATAATGAGGTTGAAATAACTAATCTTGAAAACAGGTTAAGGAGATAAGCATAAACAAATAAACATACACACACAGGTAAATCCCACTCATACAATAGGGTCTTGGGGGTGGGGTTGTGAGATGAGGGCAAAGCCTTACCTAATGAGATTAATGAGGCTGCATCGAGAAGCATAAACAGTTTATAAACTCAAAGCTTGAATTCTTGAAATTGCTCATCTGCTTTTCAAAAGCTCAATAAGTGGATAATTGTTTAGATTTAGGAGTAGTTTTAAAATGTATGCGAGTTTGCCTCTTAAAAAAAGGATAAGTGTTTAGATAAGCAATCCTAAACACTCTCTTACTTTGTGTTATTCTCTCTACCCATAGGAAAGAAAGAGCCACATTTTGATCTTGTAAGAATGTTAGGGGTGGTGCTTCTAGTCTAGTAATTTTACAAGCAAAATATGAAACCGTGAATTGTGAAACACGAAGCAAATATTAAGAGGTTGCATTGTAGCTAGTGGGACCAGGGCACTAATAGTTTCAAGTTGTGTTTGTGCTTCCATCTCAAAGTAAATATAAAGTGGTTGCATTGTAGCTAGTGTTTTTGAATTTGGTTGAAAAGTGTTGTGTTTTTAAAACAAATTATTACATTTGTTGCATTTATTTTCTCTCCTTTGGAACTTGTATGTTTGTGGCTAAATATCTTGAGTTTAATGACCCTCAACTGCGACAACATGTTAGTATTGGAATTTACCCATCATAATCCTGGTTTCTCAGTGTGTTGTCATATCAGAAGTTCAGAACAGTCTTTATATATGTTTAACGAGTGAAAGATTTTAATAATTATCTCAGGGAAAGAGATAACTGATAGAATATTTTCATATACGTATGATGAGGGAAAGATTCTAATAATCATCTCAGGGAAAGAGATCATTGATAGAATATATTCATATACACATGTTGTAGAGGATGAGAGATATATAATGCAGGAAGTATGTCCACTCTTGCCGAACCTTCTTTTTACTTTCTGTTTGTTGCAGCAAGTATGTCCTCCACCGTATCTCATTTCTCTCTCTTATCACTCTATGAAGCTAAGAAGAATGCAGGAAATAAAAAGTCATGTCCTATTTAACAGCATTGAGACCGTGATTTTACCTTTTCTCTATTGAGTTCATGTCCTATACAACATGTACATTGAACTTCTGGTCATGAGTTTTGAGTACCTCCATCTTATATATGTACTTTTCTGGTGTCAGTTTTGTTTCCTTGACTTAGTCCATTAGCTTTTTTTGTTTGAACAACAATTGTCTTTTACAACACCTTGCAAGGATATGAACCCATACTACTTTTGTGGGGGCAAACTATTGGGTTTGTGAAGCCTCTTGGAGCATTTGGGGCCGGTTCTAATTATTTATTAGGGCCCATATTTTGTTTTCTTTACACCAGGTTCTTAACCCTAGTTTACATCTTATAAATACCCTGCTATTGTTATTGTAATTGTACTCTTTGCACCTTAAGCTAATTAAAGAGAAACCCTGTTTTCTTACACCTGTGTTATATTGTAATTGTACTCTTTGCACCTTAAGCTAATTAAACTATTGTTAAGGTCACACCGACCAAACCACGTTATATTGCCGTGTTCTCTATTTCTTTCTGCTTTGGTCGTGCACCTGTGTTGTGTTGATATTTCACTTTTTAGCCCTAACACAAACACCATACCACTAGACTTACTAGGCCATGGGTATTTAGTCCGGTAGTTGGGAGCTTACAGGCGAGAAGATCTTTTATGTTAATTGTACTATTTACTTGTGTGTTATGGTTGAATATATATATCTAATATCTTGATCATTGTCAAATTAAAAAGAGGGCCTTGATCATGGTTCTAACCTGTATTTTTAACTTTTTCTAAACAGGAGGAGTCTTTAAGCTGGAGCTTTTTCTGCCCGAGGAATATCCAATGTCTGCCCCCAAGGTACGGGACGTCCTCTTTTACATGTTTATAAAGATATCCTTAAATCACTTTTTGCGTTTTTGTTTTTTTGCTATCTTTTTTAGTGTTCTTATACATGCTAATAAAGAACTTGGCTTCTTGGTGGTTGTTTCATGGATCATGAAACTGTTATTGTGTTAATCTACAATCCAGATTCCAGTGTCTTTACTTGTATTTCCCAATTTATCAGAGGATTTTATTTAAGTATAATTTCAGCGGCAACTCTTGACTTGATACTTATATTTGTTTTTTTTTTCCTGTTATGGGCACTGTAATACTCTTATGCAAGATTGATATTAATTTGCTGAACTTCTTGGCAAGCTATGTTCTGCCAGGTGTTTTATTTTAGATAGAACCGAAGACCTCTCGGTAGTACTCAGTAATCAATGGTCAAATTAAGCATACTTAAGCCATACCTTAAAATCCCTTTCATAGAGTTAAGTGCCGACTATTAAAGTGACATAATATATTTTTTGTCAAAAAAGGAATTTCGGTTAATCTTCAACATAGAAGAAGCCGACAAAGTGTTGTGGTTAGATCCTTACATGAACGAAACTATACAGTATTTGAAATTTGAATGCTGATCTAAAGCTTGACCCAAAAATTCTTACTATACGAGATAGGCGTATACATGTATACATGTACAAGAACACTAGAAGCTTGAAATTAATGAGCTGTCATCATGAATAATACCAATTACCCTAATTAATGCAACTCTTAATATTACTCTCCTTTACAAAAAGACATCTTGTCCTAAATGTGGGAAGTCCAAATTTTTTTCCTTGATAATCAGTAATCACTATTGATTTGAGACCCAATATCTTATTTGGGCCACTCTCTTGCCCAAGAAGCCCAAGATGAGGTCCAATTGCTAGCTTCCTATACTAAGCCCAAGTTCAGTTTTAGTGCTTGCCCTAACAATATCATGCCACCAGCCCACCATTATATGTTTAACCTCCCTGATGTCAGTTTGATATATGACCCTAATGATTTTATGTATAACATTAAAATTACAATTTTGGTTTGCGTTCAAACTTACTATTTCTAATAATATCATACCGATCATCATCGGAAATATCAAAAAAGAAAAAAAAAATCTCTATCCTCATGCCTATGTGAATACTAAGCTTTCTGTCTTGTTAATTTGTATATTATTATCAGAGTAAAATACCTAACATAGTGTATATGTTAAAACCAGTGTAACTTATTCAAATCTTATCCAGACTGTACCATACTCGAGATGCAGAAGATTTGTTACGTCTTTTTCTCCCATTCAATTGATTTGTTATGGATTGCATGTAATGTGCTAATTAATTTATCATTTAATTCTTGTTGTGACAGGTCCGATTCCTTACAAAAATATACCACCCAAACATTGATAAGGTATAATATGTGGTGCCCACTTCATTGTTTCAGTCATTTCAGTCTGCAACCTTAAGTTCCCTTCACTTCTTATAGTTTGTGATTTTAATTTAATTTTTTTTACTTTATTTAGCTTGGCAGAATATGTCTTGATATTCTAAAAGATAAATGGAGCCCTGCTCTTCAGATTCGCACCGTTCTCCTCAGGTAAAAAAATATTAATATTTTTAGTGTGATATTATTATGCCATTTTATATCCCATGCATGTTATCATATGATCTGTATATATGTTTTGTAGCATTCAAGCACTTTTAAGTGCTCCCAACCCAGATGACCCGCTGTCTGAGAACATAGCAAAGCACTGGAAGTCGAATGAAGCAGAAGCTGTTGAAACTGGTAATTATGTCGTTGATACAACTGAACTTTGATATGGTTTCGGGCTTTATTTATTTTTATTCTTTTGGTTTTTTCTGATGATACAGCGAAGGAATGGACGCGTTTGTATGCAAGCGGTGCCTAATGGACATATGTTACAAAACCGAAAAATAACAAATGTATTTCTATCACAACATATTCCATGTCCTGATTATTCTTCCTTTCACCATCTTTTTGGTCCCAATATATGATGTGTCATTTTAATGAATTTAGTGATGGGAGATCCAATCAAGCACTTTTCAAGGTCTTGTCCAATAAGCTTTTTTTTATCATTATTTCTGGGGACCAATTAATAATTGCATCTATATACGCTAATACGTATTTGATTCCTATACGGCTTGCTCGTGTTGATTTGACAAGATATCATTCGTGAACCATATTGATTGTCATACGTCAAACTGTCTTAGTCTAATTGCACTAGGTAAACTGAATTTTGCAATCAGTTTGCTCAGACGATGGTTCAACCAAGCTTGATCAAATAGAACATGCCTAAGCCATCATGAAAATACAATGAAGAAAGTGACGATAAAGAGAATTAAGCTATAACATATAAGTCGGAATGTTGATTGATTGATGCATATTTGAAAACATTAATTTGTGTTTGTTTTGCAGTAATTGATTTTGATAATATATTTGTTTTTTTTCTATTTAGAGCTATGCTATATTTGTTTCTTATGTTTTTGTACGTTTTATAGACTTTCCATGATAACGTTATTCTTATTAGATAAATACGTGACAAGCAAAATCATTTTTTTCTTCCTATGAGATGATGATTCAACCTCATCTGATCAAACCACCAATACACACAAATTATGCATGCTTAAAATCATGTCTTGCATACACGAAATCAGCGTATCAGAGTCTTGGTTGTTTGTCATGAGCAACTTACCTTTCGTGGTAGTTAGCTGATAAGATTCAATATACATGTGAAATAGGCTAGTATACTATCTGTTTTCATCGCGTAGCAAAGACAGAAATGACAACACGATCTTGGTTATTCAAGGCATGAAGTATAGATAGTGATCATTATTAATTTATAACTCAATTAAACACACAGAGAAATCATTACACGTTGGTTATTTTATTTATTTATTATTATCTATGAGATTGATTTGAATATACAAGAGTTCTTTAGACTTAATGACTTAGATATTAGAATAATGTCATTTACATGTTACAACGTTCATAACTTAAGAACTACAAGACATTGATAAATACTTTTATCAAACCTTTATGAATGATTATATTTGTCTAGCCCTTGTTAATAACTTAACCATATGGTCCATATCATACAAAGAGAGCAGAGATGGTGAGTACAATAGGCACACGTTGATGTCAAGTCACACGTTTTGATCTTCAGTTGTTGTAATCCTCATAAGGGGTTATTTCACATATTCATATCAAAAGTGAAATTACATAATTTCATAAATTATGTTTAAAGAGCATTATTGAAAATTTATGTTTAAGAATATATGTAATTTTACAAGTTATCTCTTGTAATATTTACTTAATATATGAATATTTTATAGATAATCAATTTATTCTTATTGTTAATTTATATATTAAGTATCACAAAACAATTCTATGCACCAGTGTACTGCTTTTGATGATTGAAATCAAAGGGTACATTGAATCCATATCTCGTGATTATAAATATACTTTTCTTAAATTGTTTTGAGATGATAAATTATTTCTTTATTCAAAGAATAAGTTATGAAAATTCATATGATAATAGCCAAAAGTTACACATAATAGGTAAAATAGATATAACCCACATACTTAAAAACAGACATTTTTCATAAAAAAAACATAATAACCGTTTAAAAAACTTTATAATACGTGTATGGAGACTTATACATAACAAACAATGACATAAGACACGTTTTGAAAGAATCAAAGTATATTAGGTAAGAACAATTAGATACAACATAAGAAATTCACATATCACAATCATAGTAATAATTGTTATAATGAATTATAACACATAAGAAAATAAAATCAGATATGATGATTTTCTTGTATGCCAACATGTTTTCTGGGCCTTTCACCTTTCTGGGGTGTAAGGCACCAAAGATGAACCGACAACTCATAGTTGATAGTTTACTAAAAATGTTATTTTACCCCTTGAGGTATGGTCAACTATAAGTAGAGCCCCTTTTACTTTATCCAACAGTAGCTCTAGACCCCTACTAAAATAATGCATCTCACAAATGACAAATGAGTCCTATTAAACATGTGGTGTTCCACCTTTGACTTCTATCGTCAAAAACAACTTAACTCCTTTATCTCATTTCTTTGTGATTAAACCATTTGTTCCATATCTATCGGTTCTCTCTAATTATCATATTGAGGTGGGGTTAGCTCTAATGGTGTACTTGTTTGAAGTTAAATGATATAGTAATCTGTAAAGTTAAGGGTTCGAGTCTGTTTATAACAAATTGATGTAAATAAGATATGGTGTAAAATTTAAAGTTTGTGTAGATAGATATGTGAGTTGACATTCTAAGAAGAAATCTAATCATAGTATTTATACTAAAAAATCTTATTATCACACTACAAAAATAATATTCTCTATATAGATCTTATATCTAACCCTAATATACACACAATTACTTGTTCTAGTTTAACTTGATATTAGTCGAGTTCCTCTTAAACCGTAACTGTCATTATAGGTCACGCTCATGTGATGCGTTCGCTCACAATACCTGTTGAAAACCATAGAAAAAACTCCTGCTCTCACTAAGGTTTATTAACATAATCAACATCTTCTTTAAAACCCTAGCACTACAAACACTCATAACAATCGCTCATTATAGCCACTAAAAACACTTTGATGAGGGTTTAGTAGTAGAAACAATGCTCTCTCTACACTAAACAATACCCGATCTTGTTGAAAAAAAGTGAAACTTTAACAGAAACAACGTGCTCTCGTAAATCTTAGCCTCCGACACAAGCCACTCACAACACCCGCTGCTTAAAATATGCCCAACAATAACAGGCAGCATCTCACCACATAGGTACCACCATCGGTGAACAGAATATTGGCTTCATCCATAACCAGAAGATACCCACTTGTAATAGTATTATCAACATATATAAAGTCTACAAGTAACTCTATTATACATACAATCAATATATGATTATCCTTTTCATCTTAAGTTTATTATCTTGTTCTACATTTTTACTTTATATAATGCTAACAATAGTCTGCTTCTACCTTTCATCGTTCACCAATCCATCAGTAATCACCCATCCATCTTCACTCTCCGCTTTCTTTTATATGTCGCAATAACCAAATCCAAATCCTAAATCTTAGACGAAACTCACCAAAAATACAAAAGTAAATCCTGATACTTAGATCTTGTTTGGACATAAACAAACACACAAATCGAAAGATGAGGGGGTAGGAAGAGGAAGGCTGTGGTAGTTGTTGGTGGCTGTCAGTGGCTGTTATGTTAACGGCGATGACATTTGCAGATATTACACAAGTGACGAGGGGAAGGGAAGGGAGCGGTGATGGTGAAGTGATGTTTATTAGCTAGTAACAAAGTGGTTAGCATTAGTTGTAATTGTTCATGGTGTTGTAGCTAAATTGCACTGGTGATTGACTCTTACAAATATGATATGAGTTTAGATTTTTGTAAGTACAGAATTAGATGATATTTAAGAGTACAAAAAATCGTCGTTTAAGAAAAAGTATTAGTTGCAATTTTAATCTTAAAATTAGTAACTAAAGGTACACTTATCTTTTATAAACTTGTTATCATAATAAGAAATCGAGTTGATGACTGATGAGTCAGCGATTTGATTGCAATTTTAGGCAGTTAGCAATTAAGTAATTAACATAAAACCAAGCATTCCAGATATGAGTTTGTATATTCTTGTGTTGTAAATAGATTTATATGATAATTAAAAGTCAATTTTATATATCCTCTTTAAACTTTAAAATTATTTCCCCAAATCATGTTTTAAAAACATCACATATTGTGCATTAAAAACTTATGTTTTAAAGAAATATGTAATTTTACAAGTTTAGAAAATAATATATGTACTTTCCTCAATAACTAATGGGAAAAATCTCATAAAAACAGTGTTAAAAAATAATGATTACTAATATTAGAATAGTGTTAGTTATATGAAAGAGAACCCTAGAAATTGAAAAACAAAAACATGAAAATGGGGACCAACACCCATGAAGAATCTTAAATTAAAAGGTCAGTGTTTAATGGATGATGTAAATGGTGGAGGCCATGGTTTTCTTTAAGTGGTTTTCCCCATTCATTGCTTTCACATGTATTTTACACCCTTATTCTTTAGTGCCCTTCACATGTCTTGTTTTCAATGGTCAACATACCCTTTTCTTTGACTTTTTAACCAAAACCCCTAAATTCCTCTCAAATTTACCAAAATCTTTTTACCTTTCTACCACTTAGACCCTTTGAACAATGCCACCAATAACCCTTTACCCTTGTTCATCCAACATAATGTCTGGCTAAAAGTGTTAAAAGAGAGTTAGACTCGACACTGACCCGAACCCATTTAGACTGAACTTATAATCATGAATTTCATGTTACGAACATGTCAGGAATTCACATCCATGTAATACGCATATACCGTTATATAATAATGAAATGACATTATAAAAGGAAAAGAAAATTATTTTTATTAATGAAATTGTTTAACAAAAAGAAAATCCCCCAATGTATGACCTAATCCAGTACACCTAAGGCCTACACATCCAATTTCTTCCTCCAAAGTTTCATTCCTTTCTTCTTTTTTAACTTTTTTTGTATATATCTTCATCTTCACATATATACACAAAGGGCATATTTATATCCAGAACAAGCCATTGAAGCCCACTTGTAATTTACATTGGTACATGCTATCTGAAATGGAAGATGACACAACAGCATAGAGGATGATAGACTTATGATCAAGGGGGTAAAATGGGAAGCCTAAAAAAACTAAAATTTTGATAAGAAAGAATGAAGGGTATATGTTGAAAATGGCTTTCTAAAAATCCATAAGAACCATAGTGGTGAGGTGAATAAATGGAATTTAGAAGGGAAATTACTAATCTAACCATCTCTGGTTCCTACTGGCTTTGAAATTTGGCTCTTGCTGATAAAATTATTATGTAGTACTGATACAGAAGGTTGATGATTGGAAGGGGAATATTACCATTATGCCCTCTGTTGATGATTGGAGGGTGGGGAAATTACAGTTCTGCTCTTCATCAACCGTGACCGTTGTATAGATTTAGAAACTGTAATGGCGAATAGAGGATTCCAACACTTCTCTACTCGGGCATACCATTTCCTTCATTCGATTACCTTTTTTGTAAATCTTGATTGTTGGTACCATTCGTACATTCTCTACACTTGCAATTGTTGGACTCTCTTCGATATCAACCTTTACATTTAATAAAAGACAATTGTTCAACAAACGAATGTAAGAATCACATTACTACATGTGCATATAATTCCATCATGTTTGTATGTTTCTTGATTAAAAATCGAAACTTATAAATATGGTATGTCCATATCATTCCACCATGTGTGTATTCTTCTTGATTATATAAATCAAAACTTCATAAATATGGTAACACCAAACATATAATATACCTTGAGGAAATTAATAGATGGATATCGTGTGCATAAGGTATCAAGAAATGGGGATATCTGCTTGCATTGAATATCAGATGTGGTTTTGAAAAGAACAACAGAAGCTCCTGCATTTCAAAATTTTAAACATCAACAATAAGTCCAAAACTTAAGCAAGAAATCGCGTACAATATTATTATGTGAAGAATAAAGTACAAACCAGTTGAAACAACTGCGGCTTTGAACTGCTCAAGATTATTAATTAATTCAACTTCACCGCCAAATTTCAAATTATACACTTCTTCACCTCGGGATTTCTTTAATGCAACTTGAGCATGAAATAAAGATTCAGCTATATCATTATCGTTTGGAAGCTCTCTCCTCAAAACCTCATAATCTCTTACTGATTCAGCCCACCTTTCAAGCTGTAGCATTAAAAACCTTAGTTTATTAATGGATATTAATTTAATTTAAAAAAACAAACAGCCTCAGCTCAAGCTTTAAGTATTTATTCATGGCTTCCTTTTCAATCTCTAGCATTAAAGCCTTAATTAATTGATCGAAACCAAGTGCTTTTTCAAAACAAAAAAAAAAGACATCTTGCTGTTTTTGTACCGTCTGAAGCTCACAGGGCCTACCAATAACCTACTAACCAATAGGATCACGTAATACCTTTACGTTGGACTTGTAACCTTCAAGGTGGTTAAAGACAGAAAACCAATGGAAATTAAATTCGAGCATGAGACCTTTGATACAGGAACTCAAGCGCTGCACAATTCTTCTATTTCACTCTTTAAGTACTCGTTTCATGGCTTTCTTTAATATTCACTATTCAGCTAATGTGACTCAAACCTATGTATGAGTATTATTTAAGAGGCTTGTACATGGCTCAAATTAAAACAAGCAGGAAATTTGATATATATTTTTTCATTCTTTGTGAATAAAGGCTGTATCAGACAACATCAATGAATTTAAATTTAATTCTTTCTCCAGTTACATTATCTTTAATATTAAGAATAAAGCATACATACCTTGCTACATGTGGCGGCTCTTCGAAGAAGTGCTTTTGTATAATTTGGATGAATATGAAGTGCTTGATTACAATCTTCAAAAGATTTTTCAAACTGCCCGAGTTTAAACCAACAAGCTGCTCTATTGCAGTACAGAATTGGATTTGAGGGATCACATTTAAGCCCTTCACCATAAGCCGAACAAGCTTCTGTATATCTTTCTGATTTAAACAAATCATTGCCACGAGCTCGAGACCTACACAAGGATTTTATATTTTGAAGCAAGACCGCAACCTCAACGTTCCTAGGATCAATTTGTCCTGATTTCTCGATAGAAGTAAGCGCGATCTCAAATCTTTCAAAAGAGAAAACAAACAAATATATCACTTGGATTGTTTCCTACATAAGAGAACTTTTAAAGATCAAATCTTTAATATAATTACCTTCCTAATGACAAATCAATCTGAGCAAGGACAAACAAAACATACGCCTCAGATTGCATCCCAAAAAACTTCACTTGAGAACAGGACATGCTACTACTACATGCCTCAAACTTAGGAGCATGTGAAAAAACCGAATCTGCATAATCTAATTGATGGAGCTTCAATAATGCTTCAGCTTTGCACGCAAATAGCTAAAAGTTTGATATAAATAAACACATTCAGTTTCATTACAACAACATATACAATCCAATGAACTACTTCAAACCAATTTACTTTACGGTCTTTACCTGAGCACACGCATCTGCTCCAGATGAAATAGCAGCATCGGTTTCTTTTACCACATTGCCCCAGTCTCGAACCCTCCTCAAATCAGTGCACTTATTCACGTGTTTTTCAACCAACTGCAACTTTTGGGCCTCGTTCGGGTCGGGTTGAAACTCTTTGAAATAAAGGTGTCTCCTTGCATTTTCAACCTGCCCTAAACTGCCATTATAATCTTCAAATCATAATCAAGAACAGCAAAACAACAATACCCAAAATATAAACCAACATCACAAGATCAACAGTCAACACATTATCAAAACTGATAATCGAACAATCAAAACACAAGAATTGGACATAAACTAGATCTGAGCAAATGGGTTATGGGTCAATTTCCATTTTCAAGATTTCTTGATAAAGATACGATCAAAAAGGATAGAAAGATCGCAACTTTTTCAATTTTATTTCAACAACATACCTAATAAGAAGAGATCCTAAACGATGGTGAGCTCTCACATATCCAGAATCCAATTTTATCGCTTCATCACATTCTTTAACTGCTTCAGTCAACCGTTTCAGACCCATCAATGCCGCTGCACGATTGCAGTGGTAAGCTGCATTCGCCGGAGATAATAATATTGCTCGATCATAAAAACTCAATGCCTCTGAAAAATGCCCCCTTCTGTACTCTTCGTTCCCTAATTTCTTCAAATCTTCAGGATCCATTGACAATCTTTTGGAACTTGAAGTCGCCGGAGCATGGGTGGTTTGTTCTACTCTACCGCCGGCGACGGTGGATTTGACGCCGGAAGTTGACCCACAGCCACCACGCATTATGCTACCGTGACCGTAGTTACCGGTGCCCAAACTCAAACTATCGGGTTTGGAGCTCCGATTTGCCATCATACCCGTTTTCAAAACCCTACCGGAGGGGCAGATATTGCCGGTGGGAAGCACATTCACCGCCGGAGAAGTGGCGGAACTTCCACCGGAGAAGACTGTTGCTCCGGATTCGGACCGGGTATGACCCGATTTAACCCCACAAGACCCACCAACAGAAGAAGTCGGTGAACTATCAACCGACAACTCACCGGAGTGATGATTAGTATTCCCACCGGAGTCCGACTTCCGGCCACCGGAACCCACCCGAAACCCGTTTCCAATCCGACCCGAAACCGACCCAGATGAGCTCGAACCGCTGCTAATCGTGGGTCCGGCCCGTAACGGCGAAATGGGCGAACCCGAGCCCAAATCAAGCTCCCGAAAGTCGGGTTTATTGGAGTCATCGCTGTCGCAAGTGAGCGACTTCCGGAGTCGATCGGAGAGTGCTGAATTGAACCCTAGGTCTGAAATCGGTTTACCTGAGTGCGACATTTGGGAAGAAGATGAAGCAAAAGGTTTGATTTTGACTGTTGAAGATGACAACAGAGGGATTGAAGGTTGGAAGATGCTGAATCCCCCAAATCTGTTGTGGGGATTTTAGCGACGATTGTGGGTGCAATTAAGGTAAAACCACCGACGGATTACAGCAGAAAGAAACATAGAACACAAGAAAAAAGGAAGAAAAGAGATGGGGATCTCGTGATTTAAAGGGGGAAGCAAAGAATGAATGTGAAATGGTTCAAGAGAGAGAGATATGAGAGTTTACAGAGAGGAAAGAGAAAGGAAGAAGATGATGGGTTAATCTTTTGGTTTTTTTATATTTTCTCCAAATTCTTCATTTTAATAATTGTTTTTTTTTTTTTTTTTTTTTTTATATCAATTTTATCTAAACAATGCGTGGGTTCGAGCTTGGTTTCTGTTAAAACTAAACCCAACTAAGTTGTTTTGTTTATCTTAACAGGTTTAAATTATTGGCTAGGACTCGGTTTTGACTTGACTTGTTTATAATTTATGTAAATTAAGACTTCAATATCATCGAATCGACGAGTGAGTGAACGAGTTAGTTAACGAGCAAGTCAAAGTCTGAGTTGACACTGACTTGGTTCGCTGTGTAAAACCGAGTTGAGCTGGTTTCAAGTTATCTATTTTCGAGTGAACCGCGATCTTTTGAATAATCTCTTAATTAAGACCCCTTATCAGGAAACTAGGGGTTGTTTAATACCCTACGAATAGCACAATCAAATAGATCGTTCAATTTGAGTTGGGCATGTTGTAGTCAAGAGATCATGACAGGAAATAAAAAGTAAAATTAACACCTGCTAACAAAAGGATCAGATAATTCAATTTGAATTGAAGAGGTTGTCAAGAAACGAGTTAATCATGATTCAAATTTAAGAATTTGTTGGAAGAAAATTAGTTGCACACTTATATGTACTTTTGATTTCTTGATTTGTATTATTTTAGCTTTACAAATGTGCGACCTGCTTTGGATGATAGGTGTTATTTTAATCGGGCTCACCTATCTGTTTCTCAGTCGTGACCACACCCTAAACTCTTTAGGAGAAAACTCATTGCTAAAAAAACCTACTGACTCAACTTTAAATATTTTGCTTAAAGTGAGACTTGAACTCATAACCTTTCAATATTTACATGTCATGCAATAAATTTTAATACTATTCTAATGTGCCTAAACCTTCATTAAATGTTGCTTAGTGTGTAATCAATCTGCTTCATATTCTTTGAAAGTGGAATAAAAAGAAATAAATAAATAAATATTTAATGAAAATGTATGCTCATAAATTAAAGAGAACTAGTGAAGAAAATGGTTAAGGAGATGAATTTGAAACTTTTTTGAAGGTCAAACGAGATGAAGTACAAAGGAAGAAACACTTATTAATTAATTTCAGATTCATTCTGTGAATAATGAGTCATTAATAAAATGCATTAAGATTTAATGTATCTGATTAGAAGCATGACTAGCTTTAAAAAATATATTATTTCTTAAAATTAGTAGTGGTTAACGGAACATTCTGAATTGCTGATAGTAAAGCAATGTATCATCTAATCAATTTTTTTCGATTTAGACTCTATAACGTACAAATGTGATAGTTTTAATAGTAATGAATCTCTATTTGTTAGAATAAGTTAAATAATAATAATGTATTCTTTGAAACTTATGTTCGAAAATCATTTAAATCGGTATTTGGTACGGCATTACGTCCTTAAAAAACTCATATAATATTCTTATTGGTTAGTGTGCACTGTGATGTGTCTAATTAAAAAAATATTGCATAAGTTTGAGTTTAGTTGTGAACTAGCAACTTAATTTTTTTAATATACCACTATGATTAGTTTATTTTTTTCGTTATATCATTGTTATACTTTTAAACTTATGTTTCAGATATACATATTTTCATAACATGCGACGGATAAATTTTCAAATTTTCATGTTGATCTTTAATTATGGGGCCTTTAATATTGTTAAGGCGGTACCCCTTCAACCGGTAACAACCCACACCGTCACCCAATCACCCAAAGTAACCACACCTCACTTTTTTAAACCCACAGAAATCCAAAACTACTTTGTGGTAGTGTATCCGTACAAGCGTGCAAACCGCTCCTCCTACATCGTTTTCCACAAAACGTTTTGGTTGCTAGAACTCAAACCTGCAAACCGATTCCTTGGCCCGACACTCATGTGTCGGTGTTGCCTAATACCTGAGCAGACCGCAAGGGTACTCACTGTTGAGGTGTGAAGGCCTTTTGGGCTTTTGGATGGAGTTATGGGTCTGGCCCATTGAAGCTTCTTAAAACCTTAATTATCTCTATATATAGAACATGTCATTGTATTGTAATCTTGTCCCCTGAGCTTAATAAAATACCTAGTTGCAAAGAGTGGACGCAGGTCATCTTGACCGAACCACTATAAATTCTCGTGTTCTTATTGCTTTCATGTGTGTACGTGTGTTTTGTGTTTATTTCCGCTGCGTAAAGATACCTAACAACTGGTATCAAAGCATCAGGCTCTTGATTATTGTTTGAAGATTTCGTACGAAACACGCCGCCGTGTACCTAGGGTTTCTGCCGCCGCCTAGGGTTATGCGTCGCCGCCTAGGGTTTCTGCCATCGCCACCGTCACCTAGGGTTTCTACCGTCGCCACCGTCACCTAGGGTTTCTGCTCCGCCGCCTAGGGTTTTGGTTGGAAGTACCGAATCTGGTTTTGTCTATCCTTTTGTTGACTGGTTATCAACTGTTCAGCGTGCATGTTTCTTTTGTTTTTCTCTGTTTTGCTATTATGGCTGAAGACGGAAAGACTGTGATCGAAAAGTTCAATGGCACTGATTTGGTTGGTGAAAAATACAAATAGAAGCATTACTGTGTCAAAAGCATTTGGATATGGTACTGGAAAAGAAACCGGAGAGTATGGAGAAAGCTGAAGAAGCAGTTTGGAATTTCAAGGACAAGAAAGCTAGAGGGTTATTATGTTATCTTTGACGAAGAGCGTTGCTTTTAACATCTTGAAAGAAACCACTGCAAGTGGTATGATGTTGGCTCTGTCAAATATGTATGAAAAGCCGTCTGATGCTAACAGGGTGTTCTTGATGAGGGAACTGTTCATGATGAGAATGAAAAAGGGAAACTCAGTCATGTAAGGTCCCGTTCCCAGAAACCTCACAGTTGGTCAATCACAGCATTAATTTTATAAAAATACATACATATCATAGAACATAGCAGCGGATTAATTTTAACCAAAGCCATTCATGCATTAATATTTAATGTTGCCAAATAATACATCATTGTATTTTAAAGTTACAAAAATAATCATTCAATTGTATTACAAAACAACAATATCATCAAGCACGAATGGATGCGGTCTTTGCCGCCAAGTAGCCTCACCCGCGTGCCATCCCCAACACAAGTTACCTGCCAACTGAAAATGCATAAAAGTCAGCGTTGCTGAGTGAGTTCTAGTTTTTAGAATTAAAATCCCTTGTTTATACATATAAAAATATCATTTTCTTAAAATACTTCCTTTTCATAAATCTGTTACTTCCGTACGTGGTCACACATCATACGCACAACAAGATAATAACATTATTATCTTTCATTATCGTTCGTTTTCGCACTTTCATTCATCATTATCTTCACTTTATCTGGACCTGTCATATGCTATGTCCCATCATTGTGCACAAAGCAACTACCTCTTGGGGTCAAGCGACAAGGATCCGGTTTTCGCACGTCTCGATCAGTCACAAAGACTGACCCTCCTGTGTGTGAACCTCATGGGTTAGTCAAAACGCACGTTATATAACATACAGTTGAGCTAACAACTCTCAATGAGTTGTGAATCTCCTTAAACATTTTGCTTGCAAGACTTTCATTCATTCCTTATGTTCCACTTCTTATTATCATTAATCTTTCGCTTCGTTTACGATAATACTTTACGCATACGAGCATAAACACACCACGTAAAGTCACGTAATAATACGTAATATGGAACATAACAACAGGCCACAAACAAGAGAAACACTAACAAACATAACCATCAAAACATCCCAGAGCTCAATCATAAATTTTCATTTTTCCAAAATTTCAGAAATTTTTTAAGGCATTTAGGCGCATGAGCACTATGCAGGCGCATGAGTACTATGCAAGCGCACCGGCACTTAGGCGCATGGGAAACTTAGGCGCATGAGGAAATTCTACGCGCATGAGGAAATTCTAGGCGCATGAGTACTGCTTAGGCGCTTGATCAACACTTAAGCAAAATTTCAGGTGCATGGGGTACTGTTCGGGCGCATGATCAGGTACTTAGGCGCATGAACAAAATTCCAGGCGCATGGATACTATTGGGGCGCATGGGCTGGTACTTAGGCTTTTTGGCAAAAATTCTCAGGCGCATGAGCCTATTTGGGCGCATGAGAAGGGACTTAGGCGTCCGAGTAAGATTTCAGGCGCATGAACAACAGTTATATTCAACTTATAAATTCAGTCCCAATCATCATTCTAACATGTCCATATCTTAAATCTAACATACTAAGCACCTAAAACAAGCATAAAACATAGAACACAACCAACCATACACAAACATACATACGGTTACAGAATAAAAGCTGTAAAACATTTTTATATGCATTTTCAGCCCAAAAAATATGGTTAAAACAAGAAAATCGGGGATCTAGAACTCACCAATTGCAGCCTTCAAGTAAAAACTCCACCAAACTTGAGGGCACAAAGAGTTCAAACAACCTAAACACACAAAAAACACATAACCAAGCACAAAACACATAAGAATCGATCCACAAGCTAGAAATTCAACTGAAACCGAACCAAAAACACAAGAAAATACCTACCTTCGAAAATTTCAGCTTCTTCTTCTTGAAAAACCGAGAGAACTGCTCTTCCTTCTTCTTTCTTGTTTCCAGCCAATGTGGGTGTAGAAAAAAGCAGATGCATGGGCGACCATATCCTTTTAACATAAAATAATAGTGTTTTACACCTTGTACACTTTACCCCCCCTCCACTTGTGCCTATTATTTTTTCTTTCAAGATACTTTTCTTTTCCTTTATTTTAAACAAATTTTCGGGTGTTACAAGTCACCTCTCACATTAATGGTCTGATGTCTATTCTTACCAGATTAGAATCAGTGGGAATAAAATTGGTAATGAGACTCGAGCTCTGGTGTTGCTATTTTCTGCCTGATAGTTGGTCCGGGACTGTAACTGCTGTTACAAATTCTATGGGAGCTAAAGAAATGACATTTGAAAGATCCGAGACATTATGATAGGTGAAGACACACGTCTGAAAAGTGCAAATGTTGGATCATCTGAGATGTTACATGTTGGCAGAGGAAGGGAAAATAGCCGAGGCAGTGGAAGTTGGGGAAAGAGTTCAATTCGGACTCGGAAAAATGTGAGGTGCTGGAACTGTAACGAGGATGGACATGTTAAGAGTCAATGTCCAAAGAAAGGTCTGAACACTGATGTGAGGATGTCAATGATGGTGATGTGTTAATTCTTGAGGCTTAAAACAGTGTGGACTCTTGGATCTGGATTCTGGTTTCGTTTCACGCCGTACACAGCGGTGAAATGATGGTGAATCTGAAAACAGGCCATTTTGGGAAGGTACGTCTCGCTGATGGCAGAATGCTTGATGTAATAGGCATGGGTGATATTGATTTGGTGACTCCATTGGGAACTACATGGAACCTGAAGAATGTCAAGGTGATTCCGGTTTGAAGAAGAAATTAATTTCTATTAGTAAACTGGATGAACAAGGACTGGAAGTCAAGTTTGGTGGTGGTAAATGGAGGGTAATCAATGGGAACCGGGTGAGTGCTCGTGGTGATAAGCATGGGTCATTGTACATGGTGGAAGTACCTGCCGAGGGACTGATCAACCCGGTTAAGCAAGTCAAAGTCGGGTTCGCTAAATCTGCTGCTAAGAGAGTTCATTTTGCAAAAATGAAGTCTGGAGCAGAGATTGTAGCTGAATGGGGTAAGAAGTCTAAACCAGTCAGAGGATTTTGTGAGAGTGGAAGCATGGGGCATGTTCCGGGTACAGTCAAGAAGAATCGTTGGGTTTTGAAGACTACGACTAGAAAATTCTCTTCTGGTGATTGTTTGCTGAATTTGGAGAGTGTTAGTGGTTCTCGGTATATCTCTGAATCTGGTGGATCGTGTAAACCAGTTGAGACAGAGGATGGGTCGTTGGTGGAATTTTCCACGACTGAGTTGGAGCTCGAGGGAGCTTCAACGGGCTCTTTCAAGTAATTGATGAAAATGGGCCTCTGCAACTAGGGGACTTGGATTGAAATCTTAGCTTGTTCTTTGGAATTGGAGTCTTGGAGGATTTCTGTTACTTGAAGATTATGATAATACTGGATGACAGGTTGCTTTATACTTAGATGGCTAGCTGGAGTATTCGCAAGGTCTTCAAGTGGGAGATTGTTGAGGTGTGAAGGCCTTTTGGGTTTTTGGATGGAGTTATGGGCCTGGCCCATTGAAGCTTCTTAAAACCCTAATTATCTCTATATATAGAACATGTCATTATATTATAATCTTGTCCCTTGAGCTTAATAAAATACCTAGTTGCAGAGAGTGGAGTAGGTCATCTTGACCGAACCACTATAAATTCTCTTGTTCTTATTGTTTCGTGTGCGTACGTGTTTTGTGTTTATTTCCTTGCGTAAAGATACCTGACACTCACATGGTGCCCTGAGCACCCTAACCAGGCTCTGATGATAGTCACATTTTGTAAAACAAATTGGATCTTAATAATTTATATCATAACCTATAGTCCTAAGTTGTTTGACCAATAACATCACTAAATAGAACTTTAATTGGCAAAGACATTCAAGCTTGTATAATATCATAACTTTAGATTTAACTTCCACTAGATTTTATTGAAATGATGATTACGAGCGACAAAATTAATGATAAATCAAGTGTAAACTTATAATAATTATACGAGTAAGCTTGTTACTAACAATAAAAATAAATATTAAAATTTATTGATTGAACTAACAATAAAGATTATTATCAGTCAAATTTTATCATACTTTGAAAATGTAATATGGGTTTAAATAATAGGTCCTTATAGCAAATTACACCTAAACCAATTTTAAAATACATCTAGTCACATTTAGTGATAACGTGCATGTTGAAACAAATTTAAAATGCCGCAGTTGATCGTATTAATACATCAAGGAAACTATTTATAACCTGAACTCGTATGCGTAAAAAATATAGATAAATTCTCTATTAATTTTAACACCACCAGAAAAACATAATTCATATAAAAGTAGCTCATTGTGAATTCAGCTTTTAACCTTTAGAAAAAGGTTTTTAGATGAAGATGAACATTTGAATGTATTACTCATATTGGTGATATATCACACCAAATAATATGGCTCAAATAACATGAGATGACACAACATAAGAGTACCAAGAACATTTTTATGGAATATCTTGTCAAACTTGGTAGCGACACTCTAAATATATACATAGATTTTTATCTAGATAATGCAATTGAATATTTTAGTATATATAATGTAAGGTGAGGTTATTATAAAATTGTATTTTTGCTACAAAATGTGAGAAAACATAATGAGGCTAAAAAAATCATAAAAAAATTATATCTCACAATCTAAATCGAATTTCAAAAAAGTACTTCGGAGTCTCTGTTCCTTTCGTCGTCATCTTTCAAGAAAAAAATAATAAATAATAATATAAAATCATTGTGTCTTTATGACACAATGACGTCATTGTGTCTTTCAAAATAACACAATGATGTCATTGTGTCTTTCATAAATGACACAATAAAAATTTCATTTATTTTTTTTTCTTAGTGAGAACGGATAGGGGAACAAAAGCTCAAAATTACTTTTTTGAAATTCGATTTAGATTGTGAGATATTTTTTTGTGACTTTTTTTTTGACTCATTGTGTCTTCTCACACTTTGTAGCAAAAATACACTTTGTATTTGAACCTCTCTCATAATGTAATATCTTAAATACACTATTCAAGATTATGATGATTCTATAATAGTATAATTACATAGTTACTTTACATCTATGCATAGTATCTCGAGTTCTCGACATCCTAATCTCATATTAAAAGTTAATATATATTGTAATACAAACTAATATGTAGACGTCATTTGCTAACAATTCATTAAGTCGGAATTAAACTTTATGATACTGGAGAACATATTATATATATATATTAAACCTAGAGGTCAGTTACTAAATAATGTTATATAGGTTTATAAATTGGCACCAAACTCTAATAGTTTGCAAAGAGCCCCTAAAATGATACCCCTTCGTGCCACTTGTTATGATACATTGATGACACAACTTATTTCTACCTATCAGAGACGTATTTTCCTTTCATCTCTTGTAGATTACAAACTACACTTTTTCTAGTCTTTTTTATTCTCTCATCAAAATTAACGAATATTTTGAAAAAGATGAAGAGGTTGATAATGTCGCTTCACCATAGCCATCATCAGAAGGAGATGAAAGCGGCCATTAGACAAATCATACATGCGAATGTGTAGGTGTGCTTTCAAAACTAGGGTTTACTCTGAATTACTATATTTGCTCGCAAAGAAATTTCGACCTACAAACTGATTTAATTGTTTGTTACTTGGATGTCTTTGTTTTCAGGTGTCTGAGACCACACTTTTGCTCGCGAAATTTTTCGATCTGCAAACTAATTTAAATGATCGTGTTTCTTAAGTAGTATCAAGGTTGGCCAGCTTTTCACGAATGTTATATGTTTATCTAAAGTAAACTAGAATGATTGTATATATATATTTACGAATCAGTAAGATACCAACTATTACTATTGTTGGTTTGAATGAAATTTGTGTACCGTGATGATCTTTCATTGAGGAATCAAAAATTATTTAAGTATGGTTATCTTAAAAGTCCTAAATTTGTTAAAGCTGAACTAGAACTAAAACAATGATATGAACTATAGTTATGGATTATTGAACCAAAATTTACATTTTATTTATTTAGCGCATAACTATTTAACTATAATAATTAAGTTGGTGGTACCGATCTACCTGGAGGTGACTGGTCATATAAACCCCTCTCTAATTTCTTTCTACAAAGTAGTATGGTAATTTATAATGTTCTAATTTTCGAATATTATGTTTGTCATATTTTAATAATCTCATTGTGTTGTTTTCTAAGGGGTTTTTTGGCAGCATCTGAATCAGTCTTTTAATGGTTCAGATGTCTGAATAATTTAACATTTAATGGTTCAGACTATTTGTTTCGCGAGCAAATATTTGAATGGTTCAGACATTTGCCTCTGAATGGTTAAGCATTATACTAATGCTGAATGGTTAAGAGGTCTAATGCTGAATGGTTAAGACCTCTAATCAGAATTAGTCAGGCATTTGCTTTGGAACAGTTAAACAATATACCAGCTCTTAATGGTTCAGACCTCTTATTGGTTTAGCACTTAATTATTCAGAAATTACCAAACAACCTCTAAGATGAATATTAGTACCAAAGTTATTTATATATCTATATTTGTTTTAGTTTATTATTGTCTGTCTCAAACCTGTTAGTGATAGGATTCTGTTGTTCTTCCGTGGCATCATGAACAGCGGTTGTTCTTTCTATATTTTTTCGGTGAGAATGATGATATTGGTGAAATTCACTCACAATTTCTGGTAATATTCTTGGATTAGGTTCCTCTCATGCTCCTTGAACTTGAATTTGTGTTATTATGTGAATTAATTTACATTCTTTTGGAGTTTTACTTTTCTTCGTTAACTGAAATTTTACTAATTCAAGAATTAGTTTTGTGTGTTTGCTTAACAGGATGAGTTTATTATGTTGTTAATTGGTTATAATACAACTTGGACCTTTTTGGTAGTAATTTATACTTTATGATCTGCTAGTTGGTGATAAAATCTGTTGGGTAGATATTATACATCTTATAGCTTTTTTTTACTATTAAAAATGTATTGGCTCAATTATAGGAAATGTAGCACATTTAGGGGCTGTTTAGCAACATCTGATTGAATAAGTACTGAACCAGTAAGAGTTCTAAACCAGTAAGAGATCTGAACCAATAAGTGATCTGAACCAGTAAGTGTGTTTGATTGTAAAAAGGAAAATTAATAAAATAAAACAAAATAAAAACATCACCCCTCAAACACCCATTCATTCACCTGCGATCTTCTCCTCACCCCACAACCCCCAAACCCTAGACCCACCACCACCCCAATTACCTGCTGAAAATGACACAAATCGACACCCTTCGTCGAAACCCTCGCTCAAAACAATCGAGAGAGACAGAGAGCTTGTGAACAATCGAGAGAGACACACTAATCTCAACCGACGGCAGCGAAGAAGACGCCGTTGTCGCGAACCACCGTCGCGAACCACCACGTGAACCACGTCGCGAACCACCACTGTGAGGTATGTTTGGTCATCTTCTTCCTCAACCGCAGTCGCGAACCACCACCGTGAACCACGTCGCCGACCGACTCCACGTCTGACTCGGGTCAGATGTGGGTTTAGATCTGACCGAATAAGGGGTTCGGTCAGACCTATTCTCCGGTAAGATGCAAACAACCAAACAAGACACGTCTGACCGAGTCAGACGTGCACGTCTGACCGGGGTCAGTCAGACCTAACCAAACAGCCCCTTAATCTGAATCATTTTATGTTACAGGATTGATTAGAGTTTTATTCCAATTGCTCATATGCAGATTTGAGAGTTAAATATACTCTTTGACCATCCGTGGAGAACTAACTGAATTACCAATGATATCGTGTATAATATGTAACTTTTTTTCGAAAGTAAGAAGTTATGATAATAAATTTATATGTTAATTCATATATTATAAATATCTACACACATAAATATAATTATGTCATCTAATGTGTAGCAAAACTACTTACGATAAAAAAGAGTATGCAATTAATTAATTATATAGAAAATCAGTTAATCTTTTACAATTACACACTTTTTATCTATTCTTTAATAATAAAATGATGGGTAATTGGATTTTAATAATCCTTACTTTCATTTATTGGCCGGTATTATCTATTCTTTAATAATAAAATGATGGGTAATTGGATTTTAATAATCCTAATAATCCATTACTAACTGAGAGTTAACACCGTTAGTTTTTTGATGATGTGGACTACTTATATGGCCAAAACACTAAACTAAATGTTAAAATCAATAATCGACGCCATCAATCTGAAACTTTTGCACCTTGAAACCCATTAATCTTTACCTCCTGATCTGAGCTACTTGATTCGTTGGAGGTAGATTTTAAGTGACATTGGAGGCTAGACACCCAAAAACGAACCTAATAGAGGCAGGGAGGCGACAGAGTTGAAAACATATCAAGTTGGTCCCATTTCATCAAAAAAAAAAACTAACGGGTGTTAACTCTCAGCTAATAAGAAATCGTTGAAGGAAAATAAACTCAAAATTAAAATTGTCTGTAAATATTTTTTAAATTGGAATTAATTCTGACCAAATATGAAATTTGAAATTATTAAAATCCAATAATCTTAAAATGATTGAGTCATATTGTTGACTTTGACTTCTCCTTACATATGAGTTCTTGGAAAGAACCTTCCACACACACCCACACATGAGTACGCATGTATGCATGCACATGTATAACACATCATTTTGCATTTATTTTTCCTTTTCTAAGCCAAGCATATGTAATGTTTAAAAAATTTTGGATTTGCCGTTTCGACGTGTTTATTAACGTTTGGACTTGAAATTTTCTCGGTATGTGAATACTTATGTAAAATTTGTCTTTAGCATAACAAGTTTTAGTTTGAAAATTTTTCACTGGATGAATACTAATGTATAAGTAGTCAGCGAGCCTTGGAAATTCAAACATCCTGTCACGATGTGCAGGTTTCACCCCACCAGTTAACCGGACATAACCACCATAGATTTCATACTACCATCAATGCCACCAAACACTACTGATGGATCACTGCCTTCCTCATTATCATCCCATGAGGTTGGAATTTCTAGGTTTTTCACTTTCTATTATAACCCTTGTATCAACAACAAGTAAAAGCACCAAACACATTTCGCGTTAAGGTTATTTGATTTTGATTTAGAGGTGTGTGTTGTATTTAATTTTTGATTTAGAAGTTTGTATTGGATATTATTTTTTCTTTAGTGTTAAACTATAATGTAAGGTTACATGATTTTAAATATTTGTAATTAAAGTTAATTTATGTGACAAGAATACGCATATGCTTTTTTCAGAGTTCATAAACTTTCAACCACCACTTTAGTATGATTTCTACCCTATTTACGATATTAATAACCATAATCTTTAACCTTCGTCTTGTTTTGCCCTATTTACGATATTAATAACCATAATCTTTTAACCTTCGTCTTGTTTTGTGTGTGTGTGTGTGTATATATATATATATATATATATATATATATATATATATATATATATATATATATGGGAGAGATCCTAAGAAAATCAAGTAGTTTTAAGAAAACCAAAAAACCAATCCTAGCCAATCAAATTTTCTATTATTTATTTATATTTATTATTTGAAAGGATGTTTTAGTAATTGTGTATATAACTTATGTTTAGTAAACAATCATCGTCGATTAAAATCCTTTATTTTACTCCATGATTGAACAAATTAACCTACTTTTAATAAACTAAATCATCGATCATACTATTCTTCATCAATTTAGTTTTCTCCATCATCTTTTCTTCCTGATTCGTTGCTTCAATTGATACTACATAACAAATTTTAGGAAATTTTAATCCATTCCCGCATTCGTATATTCAAGAAGGTGATAGTTTATTCATTCTTTTCTATTGATTGATCGTGTCCAGCCTTATTTTTTTAGATTGTTGGTTTCGTATACCGTCTTAGGATGACGATGAATGACTCATGCTTGAACAAAAGACACATAATGATGATGAAAAATTAAACCTTAAAGAAATCAATGATGATGATGAAGAAATCAAACCCTGAATAACGATGATGATGAATTAAGTATACAGGTTACGTATATGTAACTACATAACAAAATACGAAGTTGTCTGCTGAAGAAATCGATGATGATGATGACATTAGTTGTTTTCTCATATAGCCTGGTTACGTATATGTAACTATGAGTTACATATGTAAAACTATCGGTTACGTATATGTAATTCATACACATATTCGTAGCTAATAGTTTACTTATGCAACTCATAGTTACATGCACACAACTAAAAGATTTCTGGTTACAAAGTTCTCAACTATTACATATATGTAACCTATACAAGAAACATGACTTATGATTTATTCGGTTGAAAAAGCACACCAAATATGTTTATATATATGTATATATATATATGTATATATATATGTAGTAACATAACATAAATACTTTGCATCATTAGGATTATCGATGTGTTCAAAAAGTCGACATCTATCTCATTCATTTTTTCTACTTTTTGTGTTTCTGTTCACAATCCTTCTAGGTGTGTATACATTTATGTAACATGCTTACATATACGCAACACAAATTAAATATATGTTAACATGGGTCAGGAAAAAAAGAAGTCGACTTACATATTCGTAAACGTGGGATATATTTAAAAGTTTGAAGGGCTGAATGAAAAAGAAAGACTTAGTTTTAGATCACATTTGTAATACATATATGTAACTTTTGTATTAAATTGTGTTTGATTTTAATAATTTTCACTGAATCATGACTAGGGAGAAAGGAAAGAGAGTGAAAATAATTAGGAATATAAAAATTATAGACAATTTCTAAAATTAAAAAATTATAATATCCCAAAAATACACTTAAACCTAATAATTATTTCATAAAAACTTCTTTTAATTACAAAATTGACATTATAAATCTTAACCATTGATTAAACAAATCAAAGGTGGAAAAATGATTTTTTTAGTTTTTCACTAAAACTTGGTTTTTTTAGGAACCCTCCCTATATATATATATATATATATTCTAAAGTAAGCCCATAATCTACTCTATTAACCACTAACCACTTGTAGTTAAATCATAATAGGATTTGAACACTTGACTTTTTGAATAGAGAAGAGACATGTTAATACAAGAATATTCATTGCCTATTTGTTCTTGGATATTATTTCTAAAAAAAAAAAAGTTATGTGATAAGATGCATATTGGTTCGAATGCCAAATCAAATTGGTATTGAAGTTAACTGACCATGGGCCAAAAAGATTTGGGTCATATCGGATTCTCCAAATATATCAAATAACCAACTTTATGCTAGTGTGTCTTTTTTTTTCTTTCTTTCCAATTTTCTCATTTTTGGAAAAAAGATGACTTGATGCATATTTTGACATAAATGCAGCCGATTTGTGTAAGAAGTGTACTTTACATGATATAAAGTAATCAGTTACGATACATGTATGCTAGGCGAAGGGTAAGCTCGTATAAATACACCATAATTACATAACATCTGTATGTAGCATCTAATGTTATAATCAATATATGTTTATAATTATGTGACATATCTATATAGTTATGTAACATATGTATGTAACACTCAATGTTATAATCAATATATGTTAATAATTATGCGACATATCTATATAGCTATATAACAAACACACACATACAATTATGCCCTATTATAATTATACACAATTATAATAAAAGTGTACCGATAGTTTTTTTAGAAGGTTTGTTTGTTTAGAAGTAAAAAGTATATAGCAACATTATATCTAAAACACGAAGATTCAAGCGATGAAAGTTTCATCACTACAATTTTAAAAGCAACTGCTAATAATCAAAAATTGAAGATTCATATCCTAGTAATTTCACAAGAAACAACCTAATGAACCTATATTGCGGATTAGTTAGACCTAGAAAACATTTATATTACGGGGGAATAGTTCTTTCGACCATTTATGTAGTATGAAAAAATGAAAGCGCGGGTTGTCCTTTCTACGATCAAGAAAACATTACAAATATGAGTCTGATTTACACGCCATACGACAATCTCAATAGCCTTTGCCACCCTCATAAATTTCAAGAACTACACATGATTAACATTTTTAAGGATATTTTCACCATCGATCAACTTAATGCGGTATCTACACACAAGGAAAGAGAAATGAAGAAACTTAAAGTGTAGTTAGTGGTGGAGCCAAAAATTTTATCCTATACATGTCACTCTTTTATGATGCTAGAATTTCTAATGATTTGATGGTAAAATTTTTGGGTTGGTTTGGTTCGGGTCAGTCCCATAATAAATTACGGTGCCCTAATGAAGCTTATCTTCATTAGAAAACACATGAATCTTGATTTGATCTGCTTTTAATAACACTTTCTAGTTGACGCATTTGATATATTTGAAATAAAATACAACCTAAATCGAGTTATTTACATCTAACAATCATAATTTAACGACTGGCATTATATTGTCGAAAATGTTTAACTCTAAAATATGAAGAACAATTTCCAGTATTCAGCTCAAATTAAGCAACACCATCCGTAAAAACACCAGATTTTTTTCTTTGTCGAGCTTAAATTTAATTTAGCATTATTAAAATAGAACTATTGAAAAGAGAGAATTATTTTTCTTGAGTTTAGATCAAAATTTACAAAAGCCCATCACCAAAGTATGGGGCTTTACTTGAAAAAAGTGTAGGAGCCACTAACGAAAGGCCCATTAGCCTTGTAAAAGAATTGCTTAAATGTGTTTGGAAAAAGTTGTAGACACTAAACTCGCCATAACATAAAGATGAGGTGTTTAATGGTTTTGGTGCTTGTAAAAAGGAATGGATAAAAAGCCCCAAAAAGTTACCTAACAGGCTAATACGACTGTTCACGAGCCGAGCCAAATAGAGCGAATCTTTGCTCGTTTTTGGCTCATTTACAAACCGAACCGAGCTATCGACTCGTTTACAACATAGCCAAAAATCGAGCGAGCATTTTTCGAACATTAATTTTACAAACGGAACAAAAATCGACCAAATAAGTGTACAGAGACCGTTGTATCCATGCGGAACAAAAATCATAATAAATACACCGGCCAAATATGATTGGAGTCGTAACTACTCACATTTTACAAACTATTACCTAATGAAGACCATGTGTTGTGACGGGGCGAAAATCATGAAGAAGTAACGTCGGAACGCCGACCCAAACTTTTATGTTGAAAAAGGCGTTGATAACATAGTAACTTTTTAAGAATAAATGAAACATGTACATCAAAACCATCGCAAACTTGTTCGTTATGACAAGACCATGATAATATTTGAAACTTTATATAAAAAATGTAAGCGTTAAAAATCATAACCAAGTTGCAACAAAAAAAATCAAACGATTAAATATATTAACATATCATATTTTACAAGTTGTAGAATGAAAAGGATAAAAAAACATAACAAATAAAAACTTTGAATCAGTTTTGACAATTTATACATTTGTGTCTCGATGACTTGTATATGACGACACATACGCTTCTTAAGATATATCTAACATTATCATATTTGAGGATGACCAAAGTTTAAATTGATGATGAATTTATTATAATTATTTTTCTTCCATTTTTTAGTATCCTCCTCTGTCTTCGCCATACAAAGAGTCAAAGACTTGGTGCAACCGAATCAAGATTCACGCATGACAAAAAACAATAGTCTATTGACCATAAATATTATATTATTTGATAAGACTAGTTTAGTCCACACTTCATCAATGATGATGCAAAGACTACAAAGAAATCTAAAAGTTCAAATAATGTGAAATTTGCTTTCACGAAAGTTGGTAACCAATCACTAAACAAATCAGAGAATAAATCTTACAATTTTCTACAAAGAATAGGATAATAATAGGACGAATATAAGTAATTTTAGTCTTGTACTCGATCATAAAATCGCGTTTCATTTCTAGCTGCATATTGGGTCAATATAGAGTAATTACACGTAAGGTATTGGATATACCCTTTTAGTTTGTTAAAAAATAGTCATTGGTTTGTTAAAAAGTAGTCACAGGTATTGTGATTTGTGTATACATGCTAGTTTGTTAAAATAAAGTTTATGCTTTAAGACCGGTAATTATATAAATACTATGGTATGGGACCGGTTTAAAATTTTCGTCTATATGGGGCGTGTATGTATTTGGTGATAGCTGAAACACATATATTCATCTAACCACCTGATTTTTTTTTTTTTTAATTCTTATATTCATGTGTCCTTAGGTGTTAGAGTAATCTACTAATCAATCGATCGTTTAGTTTTTTTATATTTCTAATTGATTGAGCAATAAAGAATTTTCATGTCTCAAACTTGCCTTATTGTTATCTATATCTCATTTGATAGATGTTATTACAGTCACATGATTTTAATTGCTCAAACCATTTTTTAAAAGTTTATGGCCATATTTGATCAAAATGTTAAGTCCTTATACAAGTAAACATAATTTGCGTGTATTTTATGATAGCAGTTTCTTACTGTATTTTTGTTCATACATTTTAACCAGGAGACCTGACTTAAATTGCGTTATAAGGATGAATTGGATCGAGATAATGTTGGCATTTTGATAACATTTAATTAGGATATGAACAACAGGAGTTTATATGTCATTTACATGTTTTAAAGCAAGATTAATTAATTTTTAATCCTCATATAAATTGTCTTGAATTAGGCATATGTTCGTAAGTGGAAATACATATGCTTAACTGTTCGTTCAAACGGTTATTTCACATATTTGAATTAGGCATATGTTTGTTTAAGACCATGCTCATGACTCCGGTTTACAACAATTTAAAAAGCTTAACTAATGTGATTATCAGAGGATAAAATACACGTTAAACTCTTTAAAAACTTAGACACAAGGTTTTTAATGAACAATAAAGGTTTATATTTCACTATGTTGGAGGCATAATATTTTTAAATAATAAAATCTAGAGATGAACAACTATGAAATAAATGTTCGTATCTTTTTAGTATTAATCAGTTAGATATATTTGAGGGTACATATCTTTATAGCCACAAGTATGTGTGTAATTTTCTTCTCCTTTGTTCAATTTTCTTTTTTAATATCATTACCTAGTGGTTATATTTTACAACAATCGTGTGATATTATTATATTACAATAACAACCGAGATTTTGGATTTAGTGGCAAATCTAAGTCATATTTAGACAACAAAACGTGAGATGTTATCAAATTTACTAATTTAACTGTAATTTATTATTTGAATTTGGTACATAATGTATACGTATTAATTACTTTGTCATTTGTTCAATAAAACTTTTAATATTTACAAATATATCATATCATATTTTTTCTATTCATATGACTTTTGTAAGTTTTTTTCTATTAAGAGGTAAAAATGTAAATAGATTTAAGTTTGGGTTTTTGTTTATCGTTAACATGTTAGATTGCAACGCAATTTATCCGGTTATCATGTTCAATCCGTCTAGATTGTCAATTTTGTGGATCATCTAAATTACGTTCATCCCTGCTCACGAATGAAGTAAAAGAAGAAGACGAATATAACTGAAATAATATAAAACTAAAAAAAATAAGACTTTTTTTTTACATTTAAGATTTAAATTTTATATATGCCTTATTTAAAATGAAAAATAGCTTATATTAATAAATAACGAACTTATAATTGATATTTGCAAAAACTACATAATCACTGATACTTTTGCATTGAGAAAATCACATGAGTAAATATGATACAGAACAAAGCACGTTTTAAATTAATCATGTATTAAATATTGATGTCTTCTACTCGTAAATAAAATAAACAAAATACGCTTGAAGCATATTCAACTTATGATTTCAATACACAAACAAAAATATATCAATCATAAATCTCACTTGTAACAAAACTATACTACAACAAACGTTACTTCTATTCTAATATTAATATCATTTCTACAGTGACTCAAACAATGTATTACAACTTATGGTTCGTTCGTAACCGATTAGGAATTTGGTTTGTTCGGTTTAATCGATTTACCCGAATTCAATATGTTAATTTATACATTTTTTATAATTGTAAATTTAGTTCAACTTCTCAAGCCTCAAATTTCCAAAGTTGTTTTGTTTAAACCAAATTAATTAAGATTTTATATGCTAGCTTAAATTCAATTATCAAAACTCTCAAATCTTATTTCTTAAAGAGTCAAAGTCAATTATTTATATTTTCAGAAAACGAGATTGTTAACAATTCAAGAGTTTAGTTATTCAATATATATATATATATATATATATATATATTACGAAATGTGTATGGAGAGTGATTCTTATACAAGTAATCTAACGTTAACAACATTTAAACAAATAAACAAATGGTAAATTCGGTTTTTTCGGGTTTCAACCGAAACCAAACAGAATTGAATTGGTTTGAATTCCTTTGGTTAGCCATATTCCCAATTCGGTTCGGTTTGATTTTCGATTACGCATGAAAAAATTTCAAAACTTAAACTGAATCGAATTAACCGATAACCGAAACGATGAACATTTGTAAACTAATATTTAAATATAATATCTGCTAGTAGCATGTAGTAAAATAGGTTTGAAATCGGGTTCACTTCTACCGACCGTTGCGTGCGTTTCAACTACGGCCTACGGTACGTGTTTGTTGTCCGACCCCCTTCAATCAAAAACCCTACTTACCATCATTCAATTCCTCTTCGTCAATCTCCTCCATTATTCTTCACGATCTTCCATTTTCTTAATTCTTTATCAAATTGATTGACTCACTCGATCACCAATCGATCGAACAAAAACCACTGATTACCATCGATTCAATCAAAACCCCAAGCACTTCACACCTTTTGAAGCTCCAGTTGCGCGATCCAACGCGATTGCCCCTCTCACATCATATACTTGCTTAGGGTTTTGAAATCTGAGCAAGTATAGTTGGTTACTTTTCTGATCTGGATCTGTTATTGCGATTTTGTTATGATTTGAGTTTTGATCGGAAAGGGAAACCCTAATGGCGGATGAGAAGGAGGTGAAGGAAGTGGTGGAAGAGAAGAAGGAGAAGAAGAGTAAGAATAAGAGCAAGAAGAAGGGTTTTTTCTTGCGAATTTGGAATTCGTTGTTTAGATTACGCAGTGATGATTTTGAGAAGAGATTGCAGTATATATCTAAGGAAGAAGCTACTCTTCTATCTAGGATGAAAAGGAGATCTTTGAGATGGAGAAGAACTGCAAGGAATTGATCATCTTTTCTGTTCTTCTTGAGGTAAATTGAATCAATCTCTGATTTTGATTTAAGATCTATATGCTTGCAAGATGTTCTATGCGCCTTTGACTGCATAGTTGATGTTTTGTAATTAGTGATCTAATAGCATTTCTGTATCACATTTATCTAGCTACTTGGATGTGTTTCTGTTAATCAGGGTTGTAAATTGACATTGTTTTTAAAATTGAGACATGTATTTTTAATTTTTATGGGATATTTAGTTTGAAATCATATTTCTGTTACAGTTGGTTGCAGTGGGTTATGCTATAATGACAACAAGAACAGTGGACATGGATTGGAGAATGAGATCGTTACGGGTCTTACCTATGTTTCTTTTACCTGCTTTATCGTTCGGTTTGCATTATGGGCTTTCAAGTTTCACTAAATTTTGTAAGTCTGTTTGTTTTTAATCCTTCTTAACCCCTTTTGAGTTTTGTGGTTTACATTATCTGTCTTAATGCTTATAACCATGAATCCATGATCTTCTTTCATTTCTAAGTAGTATAAGTGTATATATCTTTTAGCCTCTTGATATGTTTCTTATTAATAACAGAAAGTGGTGACTTTTGATGTGCTCTCATGCAGGTGACCGAAGAGATCAGAAAACATTAGAGAAGCTTCGGGAGGAAAGGCAAGCAAAAATTGATGAGCTTAAAGAGAGAACTAATTATTACACCACTCAGCAACTCATTCAGGTACACTTTGAAGCTGCTCGTTTAGGATTTTTGTACCATGATATTAATGATATTTAGAGAATACACCTCTTGGCATGACTTGTTTTTGAAACTTCGGTGGAACTATCTTTTCTTGTTTATCCTTTTGCCTTTTTAAGTTAATAATACCAACATTGCGTTTGTTTTCCAATCCGTTTTGCAGAAATACGACCCGGATCCAGCCGCAAAAGCAGCTGCTGCATCTGTTCTTGCATCAAGATTGGGTGCAGATTCAGGCCTGAAAGTGTTTCTCGGAGATGAATCACAACCAGATGTACATGCTACAGGGAAAAGCAGTGATGTTGACCTCCAACAAACTACTGGTCTCAGGAAGCGAAATCAATCAAATCCTAGATCTCCTGCAAGCAATCCGGGCCATCAATTTGATAAAGTAACACCTCAGTTTGGTGGAAACGAAGTTTCTGGGAATGCGCCACATGGACAGCTTGTTGTTGAGCATCATAATCCTGCAACTTTAGGTGCTCAAGATGGCGGTTGGATTGCTAGAATCGCTGCATTGCTTGTAGGAGAGGACCCCACACAGTCCTATGCACTAATATGTGGAAATTGCCATATGCATAATGGTGGGTAGACTTTGATTTGCTGCTAAATTACTGAGCATCATATTTGATTTATTGTTTTATATACAGGTCTTGCGAGAAAGGAGGATTTCCCGTTCATCACTTACTATTGTCCCCATTGTCACGCTTTAAATAAGCCAAAGAATTCACTTTCTTCAGATAAAATGTCTGCTGTTTCGGATTCTCCAAAAATAGAAAGTGAAGATGTTAAGTTGACCGAAAACAATAACGAGTCAACGGGTGAGAAAGTATCTGCTGCTACCAGTCCTGTGGTGGCTGAATTGGAAGAGAAAGAAGCAAATGAGAAAAAAGTGGCTGCATAGAGGTATGCTGAACTGACAGTGTGGTTGTAATGGCTTTTGTTTGTTTTGTTGTGTTACAAAAAAGAATTTTGATGATATATCACCATAGTGGGACAACATTGTGTTAATATACACACTTCTCTTCTTTAAATTGCCATTATTTTACCCAAAATTGCTATTTTGTTTTTCCATTATTTTATATTTTTAGTCAAATTGAAACAATTCGACCAATTTGATTTGATTCGACTGTCTAAAGGCGCGGTCAATGTTTAACTTGACATGTAACTTTCTGTTATTTATTTATTTTTTGAGATGAAGTTATGTATATTATACTCACGAGTAAGTTTTATCGTTTTAAAATTTTTAATTCAAATTAATGATTTGTGAAAAAAATTGGTTTAGATTTTAAACCATTAGATTGTCAAAATTAAACTGTCAAACAACAAAAAATGACCGGTCTAGCTAAGCCACTCAACTTGGCTGGTTTAGCTTGTCGTTTTCCAATACCGTAGTTAGCAATTCTAACCTAGAACTTCCATCATAACCTTTTAGAACCATCATCAAAATCAGTCGAACCCGCGCTAAAATACCCTATACTCCATCTTTTGACAAATGAGTAAGTTTTAATATCAAGCTTTTGAAAAAGAAACAGAACTAATACTTTTGATACAAGAAAACTGCCACGTCTAAAATTAACACATGATATTTTGAACAGTACATGCTCAATACACTCTTTTTTTTTTTAATAAACACCTTACAAACAAACTAATTTTCTGATGCGGCTTTTGTGTGAGTGGTGTCGTGCCTAAGATTTTTTGATCAAGTTGGTCTATAATGAAAGATTGGATTAGAAAATCATCCAGGGCACTTAAGAAACTTGCTTTGTCACTGATCAGAGACCAAAATGCAGAATATTTGCATTTAAATTGCATTCTGGGTTACTCATCAGATACCAAAGTTGGGCTGTTTGCACATATTTTCATTTGGTGAAGTTCCAACATCTTCTTCTCCGGGGTTGCAGAGCCCTGCAGGATTAAATGTTTGGTATTACATAATAAGCTTAGTGATCCTTTCATTGCAGTCGAGACACTTAAGAAGTTGAACTTGCAAAAGTTGAGCTAATTTGGATGAGTAGAATCAATAAATGGCCGGAATAGACTTGTGTTGGGTTGAAGATATCAACTTGAACACGTCCCATCTATTAAATCAAGTCAAACACATCAACCTAACTCGGACACACTTAAAATTGTATAACCCAATTACACAAACACGACTTGTTTAACCCATTATCTGAACGAGTCAAATGAGCTGTGTGGTTACAACAGGTTGGCGTATTGTAAATGGGTTCTAATTAAGTTGTAAGCGGTTGTAATCAAGTCGTAGACGGGGCATTAAGGGAGTGGTGGGTTGTGATAAACGGGCTTGCAGGTTGTCAAAAAAATTATTATTTTTATTTAATTTTAAATGAGCTGACAGGGTCGACTTGTTTATTATATGAGTTAAATAGGTCAACCCAAAAACATTTATTTATCAAATGGGTTAGACATGACAATCTAAAACTTGATTATTTGCATGTTGGGTTCGTGCCATATCAGGTTTGTCCACCCCTACCTATTCTCTTTGGCATTTTCACAAGAATGTTTTCTTTGTCCTCCAATGAAAAGGCAAAGTATTATGGGTTTTCTAAACATAAAGTTCAGTTTTAGATGGAATGTTAGGAGAAAGAGTAACCTGAACACTTAGGAATATCCCAGACGGCAATGGATGTAGCAGTGCATTCCGGTTGACAAAGTTGACGGTTATTCTCATGTTTAACATTCATTGCAAGCATCCATGCACCGATTGTCACATCTTCATTGCTAAACATCCGGAAACTGGAAGGTAGAAAGTAAAAATGGTCATATTTGAGAAACTAGATATCACTTTGGCGTGTGGACTCATTAAAAAAAAAATTAAATGCGATAAAGATAATATAAAATAATTACCTGTTGTTTCTTAAAGCAACCAAGCTTGCAACAACTTCTGCAGAAAGAGCATATATTGGACCATAAGCATGGAGAAATTATTCTTTCCCAAGCATAAATCCTAGCGGCTCATGCCTGCATTATATCAACTTAATTATTTAAACATTACCAAATTTTGTTGTTCCACAAAAGGAAAAAAAAACAACAGAACTGTGTCAAAAATCCATTGTAATAACCAATAAGTTACTGGTAATAAGAGTTTGTCCATGTTTTGTGGAGATTTCAGTTGTATAGATTTGACAAAAGCATGTATAAATATAGCTGAAAAGTATAAAATGAGATAAATGAACAAACAGATGAACAACTAACTTAAGTTAAGCTAACCATTTTAGCTTTGGGTCAGTGAACACAGGGCCTTTTCTTCATGCATCCAAGATATGTCTGTGTGTGATGACGCTCTTTAGCCAAAAGCAGTGAGAGGCGATCTTCCATTCAGTGAAACAAAAAGCGAAAAAAATTATACAGTATTACAGACTTATACTATAGATTATGTTATAATAAACTGTTTCTTGAAAAACTGGTCACCTGGGCGCAAATATATGTCAACATCAGCTTTAACATAAAAATCAGAATCAAATAGCGCGTAGGCAGCTTTGAAGAAAGCCAACCTGTAACAAACACAAAAAATTACAATGAATTCAGACAGTGAGCATAATTAGCTTAATAATCACTGTCATTAGCACTAACGTTTTGTAGGGGAGCTTACTATACTCCTCTTCAATATCCAAAAGCAAGAAATCATCATATTCCTCCACTTCTTTCTTGAGCTCTGCCATTTTCGACTTATCACGCGTTTTACCAATAACAAACCTGAAGGCCAGCCCTGTGGACTCTTCCAATCTGCATAATACTTGATCAAAAATAATAATCAGAATTCGTAACACAGAAATAAAAAGAAGATGCTGTACTCATATACAGCCCATTAATAATGTAGTACATCAATCATTTAACTTCATCCAATCTGTAATCATCCATGAAAGAATATCTCCATTAGCTCCAACTGTGATTAAAGCAAATTAGATGAAATACGAATATACGATTGTGTGACCTAATTAACCTTTCTAAATTGGGGATTTTCTGTAGGTTGTATGAGATTAAAATCTACAACAGTTACCGTTGAAGCCCTTGATGATCGGAAGGCATCCGCGTCTTCCTCAACGATCGTCGTCTACCAACCGATGTAAACCCGTTTGAATCCCCACAAACCCCATCACTTTATGCCGTTCATGATCACCACCACCACCACCACCACCGCTTTGATCCCAAACTACCGATACCGATACAGGATCACCGTATTTACACTTATACACTCCGGTGATGTTTTTTCGCAAAACGGCAATGCCGATGAATAACATACCAGCGAATACGATCGATAAGCAGAGGGATAAGGCGATTGATCTACGACTTGTGTTGGATTGATGGCGAGCGTATAAGAACTTCCTTGATGAAGGCATTGGTGTTGGATTTTGGAAGAATTTCTGAGAATTGGAGGTTGATTTAGGGTTTTGGGTGTATGGATTGAAGTATGAATGAAGGGATGATGGGTAACGGAGATGTAGGTCAGGTGGAAGTGGTGAAATTGGGTTAGTTATGACGGTTTTTTTGTTGTATGGTTGCAGCAAGTGTGGAGAAATTAAAATGATGCCTTACGATTGCTTGAAAAACCTCTGATGGTGATTACGATAGTGGTGATGCATGTAAACCTTAAATATTCTATTTTTTTACGGTGCTTTTTTTTACTGAACAAATTTTATATTAAGAACCGTAAACAGTGCATAAAGTATTTGTACATGATGTATTCTTGATTTGATGTATTATTGATTTAATGAGATAGTAGGATGTACGGTTATGTAATTGAGTTATGGAACACATTTAAAGTAAAATGTATATGCATTATGCGTTCTTGCGGTTCTAAACATACTTTTTGTTTTTATACCTAGCATAACTATCATACTAATATATTTTTGTAAGTTTTTTATTAATTTTTTAATTTCATATAATTCATTTATATATCTTTCTAACTACAAGAACAACTCAAGTTTCAATATTGTTTTATTACTATTGAATTTTTTTAAATGTTTAAATTTGTACGAACTGCATCCCACATTTGATTATGGCCGTCGTCTTTTATTTAGTTAAAAAGCGATGTGAAAAGCTTTTGGTTAATGAGTCGAAGAACAAACACAATTTTGCAATATGTTTGTCTTAAAGAGAGACCACGTTCGTCTTCGGATCAATGAACTCACTTCCTTTAAAACTCTTAGTTATCGACATATTCTCCTTGTTTGGAACTCTTAGGTTTTCAGGCCAATCTTATACACATGCTATCGTATTCGTTTACTTTTGTTTGTCTATGAAGTGTTCAATTAAATGCACCAGTAGCTTCCTTTTTTGTCATCTAATATCTTAGGAGCTTCTTAAGTTAAACTTAAAAGCTTTGATAACCCCGGAGTGATTTGAGGTAAACTGTTAGTTATATAATATAATAAAAACTTGTTTAAGTAGTTTCAACATATATGAAAAGTTAACGAATATAATTGTATAACCTCGACCAAAAATAGTTAAGGAACTAAACCGCTATAACTTTTAAAAGTTCGATTGGTAACATCAAACATTAACCCTTTCTTCATCATACATACTTTATAACTTGTACCAGAAGTCCGATTTCCAACTGCTTGGCGGAAGAAGCTTGTTCTACCAACTTATCATAACGGTTTCCAACTCTTGCAAGAATGTCATGTCATAAACGGGCATTGTATCCACCAGAGACGCCGCTTCTTCAATATCACCATTCATGTCTGAAGAGACAGCTTCCATTGTTGTACCTGTTCATGGTTATCAGCACAAAAAAAGGTTCAGATCTGACTTGACTTTCTTTAGAATGCAAAAAAGTTGATAAGTAGAAATTTCAATTTGCTTATAAACGAATTGAGTTATGTATTACGGATCAAACACGTAACATAACTTTTAAAACATGTCAGGTCAAAACCTCTTTAAAAAATTCTATAAATTTGATCATTACTGAAATAAGGCGTGTTCAATACAAATGCAATTTTAAATAGAAACCATGAGGATTGTATAAGCACTTATATAAAGTGTTGACCAGATATAGTGGAAGAGAGAAAAGGAAAAGAGAGGTGGTTATATAATTGCATAACCATCATATGTATGAGTTAAAACAACAGATGCAAGTGATTTTTATGCATACACGGTTTTTGCAGTTCTCTACTTAAAAGATTGGTTTTGTATTGTCTACTGAAATAATATAACTTCACTGTTTATTTCTAAAAAAAATTAGAAACTTTAGAAGTGTTTTGAGTAAACCAGCCCCACCCAAACCAGCCCCACCCAAACCAGCCTACTTCGATCCATACAAAAGAACTCGTCTTAACCAGACCATTTTGCCATTTATATTAGAGTCGGGGCTCACCTAAAAAGTGTGTGCTCTGCGTTGACTCTTGGTACATGGGCTTCTTAAGCCAAACGGTTCCCGGGAACACCATGAGATTGGTTTTGTCCAGGCTCTTCTTGTCACTGGCTTCCAAGGGTGTGAAACCGAAGCCATTGGTCCACGTCTCAACTAAGCTTGGGATGGCAGATATCACCAACTTCTCAACTTTGAATGACTTCAACATCTGGCCACAAAACAAAAGGGAATTAGTCTCCCAACCAGCATCAGTTTAGGGACAATTGTTAATTTTAATTTGTTACCAACTTATCAAGTTTTAGCCAAAAAGCACTGCAGAAGTGTATATATATATATTTTTATAAGTGATATATCTATGTCTACGTCTATTTCTTGTAAAACTGTTACGACTACCATGTTTTAATAGTGGTGATAAAAAACAACCCATTAGTCCTTCTAGAGATCCAATAGATCCTCTAGATCCAATAGATCCACCCAATAAAGCAAATCAAAACTTGGGTCAGTCCGTCTTCCATATGGGTTGTTATATCATTAAAATATTAAAAAAAAAATTAATGTTTCTTTTTTATTTTTGTAACATTAAACTCCTAATCTACTGTTCACTAGAATTATATTCAAAGAAAGATTTTTTTATGTAACATTGAATTTTGTAAAGGAACTGTTGATGTTTGTATGACAATTACAAAATATGAGAGATTTTCTTTAAAGTTGTATATTTAACATGCCAGTTTTTTAGTGATGCAACATGAATGATCTATGACACCAATTTTGAAGTCAGACTCACATGTTACATGATGAATTTTGATAATGTAAAATGTGATGATATTTATAGAGTTAAAAATTTACAATAATAATTTCATGAATCATGACAAATCAATAAAAGTCAAGAAGCAAATCTATAAATTAATGGAGCTCTTATGTTAGCTTGCAAAAGGAAAGAAACAAAAGAGAAAGAGATAATCCAAATCCAAGCTGCCTTCTCATTCGCGCGAACCGTTATTATAACAGTCACTAACTAACCAACAACTCGTTAGCCGAATTACAAGAATTGGAACACACAAACGACCCCCAAACTATGAGACATTTAAAATTTAGTCCCTATACAATTCTACATGTAACTATACTCCCCTCTCAAACAACATACTTGTCCTCAAGTATGAAAATTAGGAAAACGAAGTTGAAAATCCGAGAGGAATTCCCATGTAGCTTCAAAGATAGGAAGATTCTGCCAATGAACTAGAATCTGTGTGTCGCATGTGGAGCCACGCCTGACAAATTTCCTATCAAGAATAGCACATGGTTGAAATCGAAAGCGAGGGTCAGATGGTAAAGGTATAATGTGAGTTGGAGAACCCAGAGCTGCTTTCAACAATGACACATGGAACGTGGGATGTACTTGAGCATCGGCTGGTAAATCAAGGGTATAAGCCACAGAACCAACCTTCTTGACAATCAAATAGGGTCCATAAAACCGAGGACTGAGTTTCGAATAACGGTCCTTGCGAATCGAAGATTGAACATATAAGTGAAGTTTAACATATACCCACTGACCCACATCAAAAGAACGATCTGTGCGCTTCCCATCAACTTGTTGTTTCATACGATTGAGAGCAAGAGCCAAATTAGACTTTAAAGTTTGAATCATGAATTCCCGATCTTGAAATAATTGCTTAACAGCAGCAACTCTAGTGTCACCTGGAATAAAGGGAATGTGTAGTGGAGGAAGGAGGCCATATAAAGCTTGATATGGTGACATCTGAATGGAAGAGTGAAAAGTGGTGTTATACCACCATTCAGCAAATGACAACCATTTTGGCCAATCTTTTGGAGAATCCATAACCATACATCATAAGTACGTCTCCAAACACCGATTAAGAACCTCAGTTTGCCATCCGATTGAGGATGGTATGCAGTGGATAAAGCCAAAGCAATGCCTTGCAGTTTAAGAAATTCTTGCGAGAAACTAATCAGATCCCGATTTGATACAATTGTTTGTGGGCAGCCATGTAACTTAAAGACATGATCCAAGAGATCTGAGCAACCTGGCAAGCAGTAAATGGGTGTGCAAGAGCAAAGAAATGACCATATTTTGTAAGTCTATCCACAACTACCAAAATGTATCTTTACCATTAGCGCGAGGCAGGCCGGAGATAAAATCCATTGTGATATCACTGAAAATATAGCTGGGTATGGGCAATGGCTGCAACAACCCAGGAGAGGCGACTGGTTCATATTTGGCCCGTAAGCAAGTGTCACACTGCTTGATATAGTTTCGAATATCATTAGAACATTTTTTCCAAGTAAAATATTGTTGCAGGCATTTACAAGTTGCAACAAACCCAGAATGGCCACCCATAGGTGAATCATGGAAGAGAGTAATGATGTGTTGTTGAAGAGGCACATCCTTACCGATAAAGATCTTATTTTTCTTGAGCAGCTTAGTACCATCCCAAAAGAAGTGTTTGACTTGCTCTCCTGCTGATAACTTTGCAATCAAGGCTTGGATTTCCGGGTCTACAGCGCATGAAGCCTGAATCTGGTCCCACAAGGAAGGTTGCAAAGAAGAAACCGAAGTCATGAATAAGGAAATCCCATGAACCCGAGAAAGGGCATCAACAGCTTAATTCTCAGCCCCTTTTTTGTATTCAATGACATACGTGTATCCCATCATCTTAGAAAGCCATGTTTGTTGAAGATGTGTGGTAATTTTCTGATCCAACAGATGCTTAAGACTCTTCTGATCAGTTCGGATGATAAATTCAGCCATGATGAGATAATGATGCCAACCTTTGACAGCCATAAGAATGGCTAACAATTCCTTTTCATAAACAGACAAGCTTAGTTGTCTGGGTGAAAAGGCTTTACTCATAAAGGCCAAAGGATGATGATCCTGCATTAAAACAGCTCCTATCCCTTTAGAGGAAGCATCAGTCTCTAAAATGAAGGGTTTCTTAAAGTTGGGAAGTGCCAATACAGGTGCATGCACTAAAGCGGCCTTCAAGATGGAAAATACAGCAGTAGCTTCAGAATTCCAAGAAAAGGAGTCCTTCTTAAGAAGGTCAGTTAAAGGTTTGGTTATGGTGCCAAAGCCTTTAATGAATCTCCTGTAATACCCGGTTAACCCCAAGAATCCACGAAGTTGCTTGACTGTTGTGGGCATAGGCCACTCATTAATTGCTGTAATTTTTGAGATGACATGCCCCAAATACTCAATCTCAGACCAGCAAAAGAGCATTTTAAACGTTTAGCAAACAAGGAGTGGGCTCGAAATAGGGTCAAAACTTGTTTCAAGTTAATCAGATGTTGATGCATAGATTTACTATATACCAATATGTCATCAAAGAAGACCAAAACACACTTACGAAGAAGAGACTTAAATGTAGAATTCATAAGTGCTTGAAAGGTGGCAGGAGCGTTAGTGAGATCGAATGGCATCACCAAAAACTCAAACAATCCTTGGTAAGTTCGAAAAGCAGTTTTACGAATATCATCTTTATGCATTCGAACTTGATGATAGCCTGCTCGCAGATCCAGTTTAGATAAAACCATGGAACCCCCCAGCTCATCTAAAAGCTCCTCTATCAATGGAATGGGATATCTGTTCTTGACAGTGGCCTCATTAAGCTTCCTATAGTCGATACAGAAACGCCATGACCCATCTTTTTTTTTAACTAAGACTACAGGAGAAGCAAAAGAACTTTTACTTTCTCGAACAACGCCAGAATCCAATAGTTCTTGAGTCATTGTCTCAATAACATCCTTTTGAGCTGTCGGATATCGATAAGGGCGTTGATTAATAGCCACACCATCTCTGATTAAAGTGACCCTATGATCACAAGGTCTAGCAGGTGGTAGAGACTTAGGTTCTTGAAAGATATCATCGAATTCAGGCAGTAAATCTTGCAAATCAGAATCAGAGTTGGTTCCTTTAACCATCGGATCATGCTGGAACCCACTCTTATCCATAGACTGCAAACTAAAAAGCTGACAAGATGCTACCGAAAACTGTTTACTGAGCATATCCGTGAACTTTTCAGCAAAACATAAAGTGACTGATTTCTTATCCAACCCTTTTAACTCAAAAAGGTGGTTATTCACTTGAAACTTCATACTCAACTGCTTAAAATTCCATACAATATCGTCTAACTCCCTTAACCACTGTACTCCCAAAACCATATCATAACTACTCAAAGGAATTAGTAACATATCTGCCTTGAACCAACTTCCTTGCATAACCCATTGAAAATTCTTGGTAAGCTTTACACAATTAATCTTGTTGCCATCAGCAATGGTAATCTTGACATCATGCACATTGGTGGTTGGGCATTTCAGTTTAGCAGCAAGATCTTCGTTAATGAAGTTGTGTGTGGAGCCCGAATCAATCAATATCTGCAACTGTCTAGTGCCAATCGTACCAAGAACTCTCATTGTTGAAAATGAGGGTGCTCCCATGATGGCATGCAAGGAAATCAAGGGATCTAGTACTTCTGTGGCATTCAGTAACCCAACACCTTGTTCATTTTCACCATCTTCTTCATCACATACTTTAATGGTGAACAGTTTCTTATTCTTACACATATGAGCAGGAGTGAATTTCTCTAGACACCAAAAACATTCACCTCTAGCTCTTTTAGCATCAATTTCCTTAGAAGAAACTGACTTGTTAAAGGTTTTCTTGTCCACCCCAACAGGTCTAGGTAACAAGGGCAGTTTAGCAGCACTAACGGGAGTACTATTACTATTAACACTAGACAAGGGCATAACCATTTTAGGGTTGCGACCCCTAAGAAGGTTTGCCTCTTGAATCCGGGCCAATGAGTATGCCTCACGCAGGGTTTGAGGTTTAAACATTCTCAATGGCCCACCAATTTCTTCTTTCAAACCATGAATGAATATACAAACAGCATGAGCTTCAGTGATTACTACCTTATTAAGCAGATAATCGAAGGTGGTGCAATATTCCTTAAGAGTTCCCAATTGCTTCAATGAAATCAACTCCTCCAAGGCATTCTCCGTATAAGTTTCAAAAAATCGATGAAGAATCTCCTTCTTGTAATCATTCCACGTGAAATCATTGATCGTTGCACCTCTAGCCTGTAAATGGCCATTATGCCATTGCAGGGCTCGATCTTCCAAATGAATTACAGCAGTTTTCAACTTCAAATTCTCGGGAGTTTCATCTACCACAAAGAAGTGTTCAACTCTATAAATCCATCCTTCCACATTGTCGCCTCCAAACTCTATAAATCCATCCTTCAATCGGCCACCGCTTCTTGAATCATCATTTCTTCCAGTATCGCCACTGCTATCGGTACCGGTGCTGCTACTCAAACCGCGAACCAATTCCGCCAACGTAGTTTGAATCGCTGCATTGGAAGTGCGAAGATCATCCACCGAAGTGCTTAAATCTTCAACAGATCCATTCAATTGATTCAAATTCTTACCATGATCCTTCACCAGTTTCTCCATATCTTGATCGTGTATTGATTGCCATCGCGCCTTCGTCGAATCGGTATCACCGACGTCACACAGGTCACCGGAGGAGCGAAATGCTCTGATACCAATGTTAGCTTGCAAAAGGAAAGAAACGAAAGAGAAAGAGATAATCCAAATCCAAGTTGTCTTCTCATTCGCACGAACTGTTATTATAACAGTCACTAACTAACCAACAACTCGTTAACCAAATTACAAGAATTGGAACACACAAACGACCCCCAAACTATGAGACATTTACAATTTAGTCCATATACAATTCTACATGTAACATCTTACCTCTTCAATAGCATTCATGAGACGCCTACACATTCCTTGGCGCCTGTATCTGCTACATGTTGCAATGAGGGGCACCTCTGCAACCGTTGCACCATGAATCCTGAATCAGAATTAATATAAAATGAAGCAGGAAACAGTAAATAAATATGTCCAAATATATATACCACAGGATATAGAAACTACAAGTAACATACTTTAAACAACGTACCTTAAGGATGCTACACAAAGTAAAATGTCATCTTTCTCCAAGACCACTGTGTAAAATCTCTCATAGTTAAGACGAACATATTCTGATCTACAGAAAATCAAACAGAAAACAACAATGGTACAAAATTATGATATAAACTGAAGTTGGTTTAGGACTTTAGGTAATTTGATAAAATTACTCACCCCCAATTGTACACTACATGGGGTAGCATATGGATGCCTGTTCTCGTATCCACCATGGGACGAAAGCATTCCTCCATTAATGTCAGGGCAACAGCTAGTTTTAGATTGCATTCTGCTTTGAGGGCAACAAAATTTTGACCAGAATGAACCTTTTGGTCACCTTGAATACACTTCAGTAGGGTCCACGAGTAACCATCAGAAAGTGGGTTCACACATCCAATTTGGGAATCAAGACCCGAGTGGATCTGCACAAGATGGTAACTGAAGGATTAAGAATATATTAATGTGCCGTTAAAAGAAAAATCTGCAGCAACACAGTGTTCTTTATTGACATTCAAGGCAAGAGATTAATGTATATCACCTTTTCACATGTTTCTCCACAGAACCAGGCAGGACCAACTAAATCTTTCTTGATTCTGTTCTCTTTGATGCATTCCTCATGATCTATTTACAAGCAAGACAGCTGTCACTAGATAAATAGTAATAGCAAAATATTAAAGCATCCTCACTTTCTCCATGTTTTATGTAATCTAAAATTAAAATTATGATTGGGAGACCTAATTCATCAACCTAATTCATTCAAAATTTGACACTGGGTGACAGGGCTTAAACACTTTCTCTCTCCTTATATTCACCTTTGATTTTGCCATTTGTCTCAATCCCTAGGTAGCTTTATTAATTAGGCATACCAATAATTTCTAACATATATATAATATTTTAATTGAACTAATTAAGCTTCCATTTGATCCACGCTTACATGGATAAGCACCAGATCATTTGATAGTTCAAAATTTCTTAAAAACTGCATGAGATTGAACGAAAAAAGAGAGGTAAACACTGAAAAAAAAGACATTTTAGATTTCTAAAAAGTGAATTTTGGATGTAAACAGCTATGCCAAATAAGCTTGGACAGGTGGAAGTGACAACTAAACCACATTTATCTTATAATCAGATGATTATATCAACAAAGGAATATAGAAATATATTTTGTCCTCAGAAAAGAAGAAAACTAACAAGATATAATTTCAGTTGTTATTTTGAAAAAAAGTTCATTAGAAAATGATTGCCAGCAACTCACAAGGAACAACTATGGCAATTAAAAACTTTTGGAATTGTTTATCATCACTTTGCCAAAATTGAGACAATTATATGAAAAAAAAAATCTCCTGATTCAAAGGTAAAGAAATTACATCTGCGTTCGCATTGCAAACATTTCAGAGCATTAGAGATTGAAGCCTGGACTTGACTGACTACATTCCCACACCAGCTGCAACAACATGTTGAACAATACCAATTGCCTTCAGGTAGCTCCTGGAAAAAAAATACACAGGCATACAAATGGAGTAAGAACTCAGCCCACCAAATGATCAAAATAATAATAATAAAAATATAATAAAGCTGGCTAATTAAGAGGCTGTGCTTATTTTACTAATATTCACATGTATATGCTATTAAAAAATTTAGTACAGAAAAAATGAAGTCCAACCAAACTCTGATGTTCAATTGGGACGTATGTGACTATGAAATTAGGAGCATGACAATTACGTTAGTCAATACAAGAATTCATGATATCATGGTTGGCAACTTAGAAAATACTACCCAGTCAATAACAGGTTAATGATTAGATTTCTGGTGTGGGTTGTGCTATAAAATCAAAAAGAAAACCATAGTGTTGAAAATATTTACTGATTTTTGCATTAGTCTTAGGCTGGTTAATTGTTTAGAACATTTTTGCTAATGGTCATATGGGTATAATTACAAAATCCAAAAATAGAAACAGGTCAAACGTATAGAAGTTGCCCAAAACAGCCTAAGTTTGCTAACTAAAAAAGAATTGGAAATAATTAATGACAACTTGGTAATCATATGTCATATAATAATTATTATGATAAACAGACCTGTGTAGACAAGCATGCATGATGAAATGTAGAAGGGCAGTTATCACAGCATATCAACACACCACCATCACCACAAAGGCCACAACTATCGTCACTTGGTCAAACTCATCAAACTGTACAACTCGTTTGGTACCTTTCCTGACCTTGTATTCAGTTGACCAAGCTTCCAGTTGACATAAAGTGAATGATTTTCCGGATTCCATAAAAGGTTCAAACGTGAACACTTCATGCTAAAACCAGCATGATTCTTGAACTCTGAAACAGAGAGCACCTTCTTACAGCACTGACACAATATACCATTTTGAGTCACTAAACCATGCTTGACCACTGAATCATCCTGTGGGTTCCTATACTGGATCACTTCATTGACACGAATAACCCCAAGATCTATCAACCAAGATAATACTGTTCTTACCCCTGACCCAGAACATTTTCCAAAACGTGGGAGCAATCTGCAACTGCCTTTTTTACTCTTGTACTTTCTTTTAACACCCAAACGTTTGTTAGTAGATCGGTTAGTTAATATAGCCGAGAGCAAAAGATCATCATCTTTAAGGTGACAATTTACCTTTTTCTCCTTTTGACGCTTATTGGACTTAGAACTTCCAGAATGGTTGACCACAGTTCTCCGGGCTTTGATTTCTTTCCCTTGTTTCAAACAAGGAAAACTTCTGTCTATGAACACCACATTTGCAAAGGGATCAAGCAAGTACCACCAATGTGCTAATGCAGTAGTAGTTCCCAAATTTCTCAAATTTTCAACCTCGACCAATGCATTAGAAAGATCAGACCAAAAATGAGCCAAACTAGTCCACCGCATGCCATTACATACACCGACAAATCTTGCATCCTTGACTAACCTTTGACCACACATGTTCCATGATCTACGGAATTCCCGAATCGGCTTTCCTTCAGGTGTTTTGAAGATATACTCCCGTGTCCTTTTCTGTTACGCCTCCCAATTAACCACCCTGCAGCTTTAAATAAGCAATAAGTGTGATAACGCAAAATAGGTTTAGGATTTGTGGCAGAATCTTTAGGGGGAGTTAATAACTCATCTTTATCTAGTTCAATGAACGATGAATCTTTCCATCTTTTCTTGAAACATTGAACTGGTGGTGCAATAGCCTTACTTACATGATATGTTTTCTGGTCACTTGAGTTAAAATCGACTGTTTTTGATGAAATTGAAGAATTAACTAACTTTTCCGGATAATATTTAGTCTCACGACATTCTTCAGCTGACATCTTTCTTCGCTTAAGTACAATATCAGAGGCATTTGTAAATAAAGCAAACTCTTCAGATATGCCACCCTGTCCAAAATCTTCCTTCATATTCTGAAAGTCTTCCTGATTTGTCATGACTGAACTGCCACTGTCTGAACAGAATGAGATGTCTTTAGAGATCTTTTTGTCATTTTCAAAATTTATTGCTCCGGTTACATCATACTTTTTACTAATTCCATCAATTTTACCACTTTCCTGTCCGTAGAAGACCTCTCTAAAAATGCGATTCTCGTTCACTGAACCCTCGAAACCATCATCATGCAGATCATTGAAACCACAGCTTAATAACCTCTTTAAGGAGTTGATGCAATCACCCTTCATTTGTAATTTTCTCTCTTGGTTTCTTGATCAAGTAAACTTCAGGACACCAAGGCTAAACCTGTGAAACAAAATTCAGGGATCCTTATTTTATAAAGAAAAGCATCTCCATAGGTTCATGCATCAAAACATGATCACAGCTTAATTGCATGTTAGGCAACTAAGTTATGAATCTCACACCATCTGAGGTAAAGTCCCCTCAAACTAAATGAAGCTTGATGTACAAAATATATTTGAAGGGAAGACCCTTATAATTAAATGAAGGACAATGTAATAGAAAAGGTTAATGGCAAGATCTACCGCTTCTTCTAAAAACAATTTTTTACAACAATAACCATAATCGTACAAAACTAACTTTGGCTAGTTCACACTTGTTAAAATTCAAAAACCGCAATGATCTTCACTCGCACTTCTAGTTTAGATGTAAAAAAAGATAAGAGTCAACAATATTCACACAACTTACACAAGTCCATCACCATTACTAGTTATAACATTGCCACATTGGTGGATTTTAAACATAAAGAGAGATAATCCAAAAGGGAAATACATATATATGGTTCTTGCTAAATTAAGAAAAATTGGATAGATTAGAAGGAATAAAGGAGAGAGAAAATAATTGTAAACCTGAATAATCTAATATGAACTATTTAGTGTTAAAGTTGTCTAGATGAACAGTTCATGCCAACTTCCAATAATCCAATTACATCTTACAAGTTAATGAAAATCAGGTATCTACCAAAGACACATGCACTTAAGCCGTATATACACAATCATATAGATATACATATACAACATGCATTTATGTTATACAGGGCTCTAGATCCTAAAATACTTTCTTCTCCCGCAGATGTAGAAAGCAAACGAAAACAGGAACTATAAGAAAATCATAATCCAGACGATTTGTGTGTGCTTTGACTCTAGACAGAGACACACAAAGACGTAATTCATCAAAAGAAAAACAACTCGTAACGCCATCGCTGAGAACCACCGAGCGGCACCTCGAATTCCCCAAATGCTGTCCAACTTAGCATATAACCAACAGCCGAATCACATAATGTAATCAAAATTACGCAAATAAACACATGAATCGAACATGAATACACTAAACCTAAATCAGATAAACAACACTTTACCGCCAGTTTCATAAATCCGAAGATTCACATAACATTCAGCTAAAAATGCAAATATATATATATATACATAACTAGACGATCAATCGTCAATGATCAAACCTATGAACCGCATTTTAAGCTGAAACGAACCTAGGGTTTGAAGATGCAGATGAGATATGAAGCAAATCGGAAGGGGGAAAATGAAGCATCTGCAGCTATGGGCATCATCTGCGAGCCTTGTGACGGAGTTCTCACGAGTAAATCAGCAGAAATGAGCTATGGAGATTGTGATAGAACACGAGATGATGAGCATGATGGCGTCAAATAGCTCACACTGCAACATTTTGTTCGAACAAAATCATGGGCGGTGGTGGTGTGGGTGTGAGAATGATGACAATTATTGTTACCATTGTTTATTTGTTTTTCTTTTTATTTTCAGCCAGATTTCGTCGTGTTAAGTCTCCGTTTTCGATTTGTGTTTTTTTATGTAATTTTCGTTAGTTAAACAAATTATTGAAGATCAAAGAAAAAAGTTACAAAACAATGGTAAACAACTAAACATATAGTTGAGACCTGAGGTTGTATCCACTTTTTCTTGGCAATAACTATGATGTTTGAGGTTTTAAATTTGAAATACCATGGGTATTAGGATAACATTTGTCAACTAATGATTTTAACGACCGTTACCGTTAGTATTTACAACTAATGATGTTAGTTGGTCATTATGATATGTTATCAATCTTGAACGACTTAGAGAGTAGAAGACAATTGTTGTGAATAACATGCAAAAAGTTTGTCTCTCACACTTAGATCATATGTAATGATTAATGCCCTTTACGGGTATTTTTCGCCACGTCAACACCAACGCAACATCATTATTTTAACTAAAAAAATATGTAATGGTTAATGCCCCTTCAATCAATAGATATTTATGAGATTTATGATAAGTTATGACTTTGTAATAAAAATGCCCCCCGCCCCTCCTCCCATCTATAACGTCCTTACAATACTCACGGGACTGTAGTAAGGGTATTTTAAAGTGCTATAATGCCCCTTAATTTCTCACTACGGTTAGTTTTAATTGACATCTTATAGTAACAAGAATATAATAAATTCTACAATGTTTAACTATAAGAGTAGTAACAACAAAAATATTAAAGTGTGGATGTTCGTGATGATCTAAGATCATGACTAAAGGTGTTATGAAGTTCATGCTCCTAAGAACCAATAGGAAGGTTCAACAAAAGCACTAGGAACTAAAGAACTACAACTGATAGGTTTTAGAGACAAATTAACGTTTAATTGAAGGCGTTACAATTAAACAAAATCAGCATATAACAGGTCGTTACAAATCAAAGAAGTAGAATGTCATCCACTAAAAAAAGATAAAGCAAAATATAAAATATTCAAGTCGCTTTAAAAATATGCTATAATCATCGAAGTTCTAGTAGTTGAATCTTATGATTAGGATGATGAACATCCCTCCGTATCTAAAGATAAATTTGTAAATCTTTGTCCTATGGCAAAATGATGAAAGCTCATTATATCCTATATTAAATAGCAACTTGATTGATACAATTGAGTTTTTAGTTTTCATTATTTAACGACAAATGTTTGATGGAGTTGTCTTTTTGGTCCCTTAAGTTTTAGTTTTTTCATATATATGTGTGTGTGTGTGTGTGTGTGTGTGTGTGTGTGTGTGTGTGTGTGTGTGTGTGTGTGTGTGTGTGTGTGTGTGTGTGTGTGTGTGTGTGTGTGTGTGTGTGTGTGTGTGTGTGTGTGTGTGTGTGTGTGTGTGTGTGTGTGTGTGTGTGTGTGTGTGTGTGTGTGTGTGGTGTGTGTGTGTGTGTGTGTGTGTGTGTGTGTGTGTGTGTGTGTGTGTGTGTGGTGTGTGTGTGTGTGTGTGTGTGTGTGGTGTGTGTGTGTGTGTGTGTGTGTGTGTGTGTGTGTGTGTGTGTGTGTGTGTGTGTGTGTGTGTGTGTGTGTGTGTGTGTGTGTGTGTGTGTGTGTGTGTGTGTGTGTGTGTGTGTGTGTGTGTGTGTGTGTTGTGTGTGTGTGTGTGTGTGTGTGGGTGTGTGTGTGTGTGTGTGTGTGTGTGTGTGTGTGTGTGTGTGTGTGTGTGTGTGTGTTGTGTGTGTGTGTGTGTGTGTGTGTGTGTGTGTGTGTGTGTGGTGTGTGTGTGTGTGTGTGTGTGTGTGTGTGTGTGTGTGTGTGTGTGTGTGTGTGTGGTGTGTGTGTGTGTGTGTGTGTGTGTGTGTGTGTGGTGTGTGTGTGTGTGTGTGTGTGTGTGTGTGTGTGTGTGTGTGTGTGTGTGTGTGTGTGTGTGTGTGTGTGTGTGTGTGTGTGTGTGTGTGTGTGTGTGTGTGTGTGTTGTGTGTGTGTTGTGTGTGTGTGTGTGTGTGTGTGTGTGTGTGTGTGTGTGTGTGTGTGTGTGTGTGTGTGTGTGTGTTTGCGCGCGCGCGCGTGTTAGTTTAGAAACTAAATGAACACTTATTTTCTTGTCTTCAATTCTATTTGATTGAATATTTAAAAAAAACACACATCGGGTGAAAGATAATATGTTTTCATTAGACGGTATAAATCCGAGTTACACTATGTTTCAACGTACATCTGAGTCGGCGCAATTGTATTATATACTTTATCACGTCGTATAAGGCAATGCTGCACATGCTCTTTTATGTACGTTTTGAATTGGTCTACGTTTCAACAAATATTTGTTTGGAAAATAGTCAAAACAAATATAATACACTTTCATTCAACGGTATAAATTCGAGTTACTATATGTTTTGACATAAATTTAGTTTAAAAACGAGTCGGTCGATTGTAGTATACACATTACCGACGCGTATGATGACGTCGCAACGCTCGATGGCTAGAAACCTAGTTGAATGTAACGAAGGATGCAAACAACTATGATTATGATATTAGACTATAATCCAGCTATCTTCTATAAGGTATGTGATTTCAAATTTTATACTAACAGATAAAAACTTGATTGTTTTATTACTAGCTTAGATACCTATGTGCTACACATGACGGGTTAAAATAATGAATATGAAATTGTGAATATGAGATTGTGATATAGTAAAATATATCTAAATTTGAGAAGATTAAACTGTGATATACATTGAAGCGGATATGTTGTTTTATAGTGAGTAATCGTTAATTGTAATTGTATTTGACTTCGTGAATCTTGATATTTTAAAAAATGTTTGCTTAAAAATAAGAAGTTTAAAGTATTTTAATTTTAATAATAATTAGCTGGAACTTAAATCTAATGTTATCAAATTAACTCTTATTAAAATATTCTTGATGAAACATCTTATTTAATTTTAGAAAAAAAGTTCAGTTTATTAACATAATAGTAAATGAGTATTTATTAAGAAAACTATATTTATATACTAATTGTAACTTTAGTATAGTAAGGACGTGTATCTGAATCCTAGATGAAGCGTAGGTAGCAGCGTAGAAAAATAACATGTGGCTTTTAGATATTTTAATTTATTAGTATAGATATTAGTATAGATAATATAGACTAGTATAGAAATCTCTGTATGACGCGAGTTAAATGAAATTAATAAATTAATAGCTATTTATTAATTTTTAAAAATTATAAAATACTTTTAAGATACAAAATATGATTGAAGTTACATGTAACTAACTATTTTTTATAATAAAACAATAATAATATTTTTTCAAACTCTCATCTTTAGAAAACTTTTGCTTTAAAAAAATTGTTTATTTAAACACTCTAATTTTTTTGAAACTTTTTTAGACAATATCATTTTTAAAAGTTATTCGTATTAAAATACTTCATATTTCATAATTTTTCCTGTTTAGAAAAATTATGTTTGAAATAAAAAGAAGCATGTTTTTTATTTATCAAAAAAATTTGTTTATAATTTGGAAAGTATATAAATAATCATTAGCATTTAATATATCATTAAATGGTTAATTTTTATTCTAGTAATGGCACGTATTCATTCTAAATGCACCCTAGGTGAACAGTGTGAAAATATGTTATATGACTATAGATATTTTGTTTTATTAGTATGGATGGTCTTGACTTGCAAGGTGTCATTGAAAAACAAACAATTTTAAACACTAGAGATTGTTAATTTAAAGCTACATTCGATTAAGTAGATCGTAAAAATTAAACATTTTCACGTTGACATAACTAGAATGTCAAAAGCATACCCACAGTATACTTTTCAAGAAAAATAAAGGAACCTAGTAACGAATTTTCAATCCTTTCAATGAATGCAAGATCACCACGTATAACTACTCAAATAATTGTTGAGACATTTACATATTTCTCCTTTATAAGATTATTAATTACATATTTCTTTAACTTTTAAAATTAATTACATATTTATTCTTCTTAAAGCATATATATTAAATGTATACATTTCACTAATTTCAACTTATTAAATGACTATTTATCTTTATCTTTACTAATATATTTTTACGTATTTCACTTTATAAGTCTATCAATTGCATATTTTAAGCCCTCGTGTAAATAAAAACAACAAAATTACATTTCCAGTTTAAAACTTTAGTTCAAAACAACAATCACCGATAATCAAAATTACATCTCCCAATACAAAGTTTATTGTCAAAATCTTAAACAATTACGATACTAAAGAATCAATATGTAAAATTCATAGTAAAAATAAGGGTAAAATAGTCATGGGTGGAGCTTTGTTGGGGCCCGAGGGAGGCCCCGACCCCATTGTTTTTTCGGCCAGTAGTGAAAATTTATACGTATTTTAACCAAAAATTTTATACTTATTGAGTTTGGCTCCCTGATTTGGGTCTCGTAACTTTCAAACCCTCTACACCTTTTCCCAAGCTCCGCTACTAAAAATAGTAATTTAGTAAGTTAAATTTAATGTAATTGATATATGTGTAATATACATGTTTTAGGAAGATGAAATATGTAATTGATTTTGTAGTTTGGGAAAATATATAATTACTGGTCTTAGAAAGAGAAAATATGTAAAATCTCGTAATTGTTAAATGCACTAAATATGATATTCCGCATCAACTACAACCTAAGACCACTGACAACCGTCCCATTTCCCTCTTTTTTTCCATGTGACGCATCAACGGCATATCAGCTTTTTTCATTTTCCTCAGGTTTTTCTAGTTTTTCCTCATTTTACATGATATCATCCACTTTTTCCTGTTTCTTATTCCCCCTTTTTTATAAACAAAGGTTTTAGAAGTGGGCGGTGGTACTGGTGACTCCCGATAAATAGTCATTGGGTTGTAGCTCTACGGACTCGGGGCGTTCCCAGGCAATCCACCACTTTATCTAGCCTCGAATCCGTGTGGGGAAAGATTAGAAGTAAGGACTTAAAGTTTTTATGGCATAAGTATTTATGATGAATTATTCATTGCAATTAGACATTCTTTTGATGTGATTACAAGGAAAATTATTTGTTATACAGTTAGCATAAACAACAATCCTGTTATTCTCTTTACAATTAGAACTTATTATATGTTGTCTCAGTTGAGACTACCTAACAAAAAAGCTCATGTAGACAATGTGATGATGAAAGAAACAACAAAGACAGACAAGACACGTATATTCTTAAACGATATTCTATGTGATTTGTGATTTTTAGTGATGGGTCCAATCTAAAGGAAAAAAGAAAGAAAGAAAGGCCAATGTTAATGATTAGTGAGCGGGGACAACTTATTGACATTTTTACATATGTTAACTTGACAAGAGATTTGCACTAGATGTTACGTATAATGCACTTGCTTTAATAGCATGGTGTGTGCATTTGTGATTGCATTACATGTGTTATTGATTATACCTTAGTGTGTGCATTGTTGCCTACACTACATGGCTACAACTGATTCTTCAATGTGGGCATTACATAAACTACACAAGTAATTCTTTAGTGTACACATTGTTGCATGCATTGCATATACTACTATTAAATTATATGCATTAATGATTATGTTACATACGTAATTGATTACATATTTTTATGTATGCGTTACTACATACATTGCATCTATGCATGTGTTTAGATATGCTATCACTTAGGTAGTGTTTGTTTTTTGTGAGAAGTACTTCCTAACCTCTTTTGTCTGCGCCGCGCAGATCACGCGCAGACGTTGATGTCTGCAGACTGTTTGTTTTTTGGAAGACCTTTCATTAAAAAAGGTCTTCCTGAGGTCTGCATGAGGCAGACATAGATCATTCACTTCTCAAATCTTCTAACATCTTCTAATTCTTCACCATCAAGTTCGACCCAAACCTCCCCCCCCCCACCCACAAAGATCGCAGCCGCCGGCCACTGCAGCGACTACAGCCATCGCGCCCTGCCGGCCGCCCCCCTCCAACCACCGCCACCACAGCACACTGCCGACGGAATCTTCGTCAAGCACGCGAGTCCGTTACACCTGTCGATGTTCATCGCACACGAGCCGCAGATCCCCTCACGGCACGAGCGTCGGAACGTCAACGTCAGATCAATTTAGCTTTTGATCTTGATTAATGCATCGAGGACCATAGGACCGCACTCGTTGAGGTTGATCTCATAGTTTTTGAGCTCCAGTTTCACCGGATTGTCGGGATTCCATCGGTAGATTTGGAAGTTCTTCACATTAGGTGTGGATCGGGCAACAGGTTCTGATTGTTTCGTTTGGGGCTCTGATGCGTGTGACCGGAGGAGGAAGAGCTTCGCCGCCAGCGACGACGGAACCCTAGAAAGTGATCGACGGAGGATACCAGTGGCCATTGTTGAGGGTAAAGCGAATGATGATGATGATTTATGATTTGGTTTAAGTTTTTTGTTTGATTTGGTTTAAGGTAAGGTTTGATTTGGTTAAATTACAGATTATTTTTGCAGTCTGCAGATGTTAAAAACAAACAGTCTTCTTCTTGCAGACTACAGACGTTTGGTCCACCTTTTCTCCTGCAGATGTCTGCAGATGTGGTCCGCAAACTGCAGACATTTTGCTGCAGAAAAAAACATATAGCGCCTTAGTTTTTTTTCTTTTTTTTGTCACTTTTAGTATTTTTTGGCTGTGAATAAGGTTAGACATGCGAGGAAGAGAAGTCGATCCACAATCCATATGTTTTTGTTAGATTTTGAATTCGATCGTAATTTTCAATTTGTTCTCTTTAATCTCTTTGTAGAGTTCACATATGTAAATATTTCAGATTCCATGTTCTATCTTGATTTTGTTTTCAACCAAAATTTCTATCTTGATTACGATCATATTTAGATACGTATACGTTTTTCGGAAGGACGAGAAAACAACCCTGCAGTAATTTATTAGACCCAAACAATTTTGCCATTCCAGTGTTAGAAATGAAGTGCTCCTAATCTTGATAAAAATATTATCACACCAAGCTAAACTTGTTCCTAAAAAATCAATTCTCAAATATGAAATGACCTCGTTTGGAACCCCACTAGGCTCGTAACCAAAAGAAATGTTTGAGTGACACATTTGGTGGTAGGCCTGTTTATGACACTAAACATACAAACATCATTTTTGTTAGTGTCCCAGTTCCTTAATTTAACGTTTGTAAATGTTCATCGAAGTTAGTTAAATGTTTATTCGTTTATGTTCATGTCTACATGTACCCTAGTATATGTGTTATTATGTTTTCATTTATGTAATTGTGCATGTTTGACCTATTAACAAACAAACAAAGAAAACACAAACAACGCATATATCTACTGATCAAATCTGAATACAAAAATCTATTTGTTTATGTGTTGAATAGCTATAAAATATAAACAAAACCACAAGTAGTGTACTATTGGTAAATATGTATACTCATCATTCTAAAAACATTAGATTCTTGTCTCACCTAAGACACTACCTGTATGTTAAATGAACTTGAAATGAACGGTAATAAAAATAATTAAGTAATAATAATGTTTGTTTATTAAAGTATATAATATTAATAATTAAATAATAATAAGATTTGTTTTTGAGTGATATTTGTTTATTGATTTTAGATTTGACCGGTCATTTTGACCCTCTAAGTTTATAAAGGATTGGTTATCGTAGTACAATTTTTGTCACTTCGACCCCTAAGTTTATAAAGTTTTGAGTTTACCCTAATGTATTTTTTTTTAAAAAACTAATTTCTTATATTCGTATTTTTAAGTAAGTGTCAATACAAGTGGGGTTAAATACAATTTGTTTCCATGCATGTTTTTATATACGTTTTCAGATGATCAACATTTCGATGTCCGCTCATGTTTTGACGTAAGTTTTGTTAAGAAATGAGTAGGTCAAATATAAAACATTTTCATTCAATGTTATAAATCTTACTTTATGTTTCAATATAAATTTAGTTCGGAAACGAGTTGGGACATGTAACCTATGTGTTTTTTTATGTACATTTTTAATTGATTTATGTTTTGATTATAATGCATTTTTGTTCAACGGTATAAATTCAAGTTATTTTATGATTCAACATGAATTTAGTCCATAGACAAATCGGGGCAATTGTTAGTGTATACATTATTATGTTGTGTATGATGTCGTAGCAACGCGTGTCTGGTATATAACTAGTTGCGTAAATTTAAATTAGAATAGAATAAAATTAAATTAACACCATAAAAAACCGAAAAGTGTAAACAAAATAATTAAACCAATCAATGATATATACATATGTTTTTGTTTTCGTTAGTCACATTTCAATTATTTGACTAATAAAATTGTCAACATGGGAATAAATAATTACACCCCAAAGAATGTTGAAATTTCAAATAAAACGGATGAAGCGTTTAATTTTGGAGGCACATGAAGCATGACCCACACGAGTGACACCCTTACGTCCATACACCTTTTTTTTTTTCTGTTCAAAACAATCTCGTTCTTCTTTATTGACAATTCTCTCACACGCCTCAAATTCAATGCTGATTACATATATATTGTGATGAATTTATCTTCAGAACATCTGATATTTCACTCTTCTGCTTAATTTCATCTTCTGTTAGTTCTACATACTTCGATTCATCTTCAAGACGTTTTGTGTTGGATATTTGAAGATTTCCAGCAGATTTTGGTGTTCACGAGTACGGATCACCTCTTAGTTTTATATTTATCATAGTTTTTGGTCTTATTTCGATCTACTGTCTCAAAATTGATGCGAATGAGCTCACTGTTTGCGTAATTCGTCTTCAATTCCTTACATACATGTGGAAATTTTGGATAGTTATGTCGGTTGTGTAGATATGGTATAGACTTGTTTGAGTTTGTTTGTAATGAGATCAGACTGCATGAATTATTTCAGATTTTAGTTAGAATTTGGGAGAATTTATGGTTTTCTTCATCAGAAATGTTAAGTGTTCATCACTTCATTTTTAATGTGTGATGCAACAAGTAGAGATGAGTTTGTCCTGTTTATGTTTCTGTGGCTCTAATTTTGACTTTTCTTAGCGGTAATTGGTAGTTTGGTACTTCCTGTATTATACAATTTTTTAGGTTGATTCTACTTTGTTAACCTTTGGTTATGATTTCTATTTTGTCTTCAATGATGCATTAGGGAGTCATATATGTTATTGTTGCCCTGATTTTGAATTCATTTGGCATGATGTAGTTGAATATTACTTTCTGTTTTAATAATTTTTGATTTTTTGAGATTGATGATTATTTATAATGCATTTTGTTATGATTTTAATTTGCATCCTAACTGATGCACTACATTGTTTTGTGATTACAGGCATTTGAGAAAATCTGCTAGCCAACATAGATAAGCCACACACTGATCATGTTCAGTGTTGTTTTGGGAAAGTAACTTCCACAAAGGAGGGTGTTGATAGAGGTACATGGTTAAATGTTGACTTGAATTTTGTATTTTGTTACTTTTAATCTATGTTTCAAGTAGCCTTTCATCATCTCCTTATTCACATTCAATGCTAACTGTCTTTTCTTGAATAATTTCAGTGAACAACCGGGGAAGCAACATGGATGTTAGTACAGGTAAGACCTGTTGGATCAGACCCCTAAAAACACACACAACACACACTCAAACAGAACCAAAAATGTACAACTTTAACTCTTTACTCGCTATATTCATATGTAAAACAAACCGACCCACTACTTCCTACAAACAATAAACATGACCATTGGCCTAGACCCACTACTTTGACTCTAACAACCATATAAACATAATCTGCTGACCTGTACTCCATGACTCGAACCCGTGGCCCGTTGATACAACTGTTAACCCGGTTAAGATTAATCCAACAAGACCATCAACTAAATTCGTAATTGTATGCAATAATTTCATACTCTTTCTTGTGTTCATATTATTAATCTCTATATTTATGTGTCTACATTAGTTTACTTCTTTCGTCTTTGAGATATAGAAGCATGTGCAGACGCTTTTTATTTGCTGTTATGGGATGTGCTGTTATATGACAATCAAAATGAGAATTTTTGTCGCATGAACTTTAATTTGTTGTGTGAGTTTAGGCTCTATATCTTGGTGAAATCAATTAATTTAGATATTAATCTGTTGCAGAACTTTTGGATGTTAAGAATATGAGATCTTATACGTACAGAGATTTGCGAGTTGCTACTGATGACTTTAGACCAGAAAACAAGATAGGGCAGGGGGGTTTTGGTTCTGTTTACAAGGTAACCTTCAAAAATTCTAAAACATCTCTGTTCATGTGAGTTTGAATATTACTAATATGCATACTATTATCTTAAACAAACACTTAATGATCTTTAGGGGATGCTACAAGACGGCTTATTAGTTGCTATGAAACTTCTCTCTGCTGAGTCAAGTCAGGGCTTGAAGGAATTCTTGACTGAAATAACTGTTATTTCAGAAATACAACACGAAAACCTTGTAAAGCTGCATGGTTATTGTGTGGAAAGAGATCATAGAATCTTGGTCTATGGTTACCTTAAAAATGGTAGTCTTGATCGAACCTTACTCGGTAATTACAAACGATAATGCATTTTTCATCTGTTTTGTGTTATTCTTTTTGTATTCTTGTGAAACTTCTTTTTTTGTTTTATAATATGTAGGAAGTGATCACTTTAGCAGTTATTTCACATGGGAAATTAGAAGGAAGATATGCATAGGTGTTGCAAAGGGGCTTGCTTATCTTCATGAGGAAGTGCACCCTCATGTTATTCACAGGGATATCAAAGCAAGCAATATCTTGCTTGATGAAGATTTTACACCAAAGATTTCAGATTTTGGTCTAGCAAAGCTTTTCCCATCTCATTTGACTCATGTTAGCACGCGTATTGCTGGAACTCAGTAAGCTCAACACCTCTCATTATATATTCTGATGTTTGTGGAATTTTTGTATTTTATTATTTGTAGTTTTATAAGTTGTTTCCATTTGCTTCCTTAACCAATTATTTGATTCACGTCAATCAAATTTTAGTGTTTGGATTAGAAGATATTGCTTCTGATTATTTGATTATTTAAGAGACAATCTGTCTTGGATAATCAATTTAGTACCACCGTACCAGTTGCAAAAAAATTGATCAATTGAAATTTTCAGTCTTGGATGATAAATTTTGTACCACCTGCAACAAAATTTGTTATGTGAGTGTTAAATAAAATTACATATATAAGCTTATAACCTAATTTGATAGACTTCTATTATCGATAGTCCATTACACAAAACTTTATTCACAATTATCTATTATCTCCATACATAATTAGAAGTTGTCAAACATTCAAGTGTCTGATTATCTGGTTATTAAAACCTCAAAAACTTATCCACATCGAAATACTGTTGTCTACAAACCTCCTTTAATTTTACATCTACTTTCACATAAGTACTTTCAGTACATACATTCAAGTATCTGCAATGTGATTATTACAATCTTTAATAGCAGAAGCATATCCAAACACAATTGCTGACTACATACATTCAAGATTTTAACGTTTTACATCAAGGTGAAGCATGTCTTTCCTTGTTTGCAAGTTACCAACGATTCATGTTTCCGTACTAATATTTTGGTAATTGTTTAATGCAGAGGTTATTTGGCCCCTGAGTATGCAATGCGAGGCCAGTTGACTAGAAAAGCAGACATCTACAGTTTCGGTATTTTGCTTTTGGAAATTGTTTCTGGAAGACCCAACCAAAACAGATTGTTACCTGTTGACGAACAATACCTTCTCGAAAGGGTATGCTACTCTTCATTTTAATTTCCTAAAACATGATAAATTTCAAATTAAATGAACATATCAATTTTATACTTGATGACATGGAACAATAATGTGGCATACACATGTGACAAGGCTGATTTACTCTTTTCTTCAGGTATGGCGACAATATAGGGAAGGGGAGTTAGAGAGATTGGTGGATCCTTCAATGGAAGAAAATGTTGATATGTCTGAAGCTTGTCGATACTTAAAAATCGGTCTTCTTTGCTCCCAAAGTCTACCAAAAAACCGACCATCCATGTCTGATGTCATAAGACTGTTAAACGACGAAATGATATTAATGAAAAGGATTTATCTTATCCCGGATTATTATCAGAGTTAATAAATTATAAAACCGTGAAGAATAACACATCAGGTACATCATCTAGTGGCTCGGGAAAGCATGAGGATTCGAGGTCATATGGCAACACAGAAACATCGTATGTCAATATGAGCTTCACAACTATCACCGAAAGATGATGATCATGGTCATCGTGAGAATAGCTTGATATCATAATCATTGTATATACATTTATAGAATATAGAAACTTCATTATCGGCATGTTTTATTTTGTTTAATTCTTGGAAATGTTAAGATGGTTTTGAAGAAAGAGTTGTGAAAGCCACTTATTGGATGTTGTATATCAACTTGTAGTGTTATCAAGCAATGTTTGTTATTCATACATGGGCATTTTAGATGTCTTTCAAGCTTAGGTAAAGTAGGTCTTTATGGTGTATGCAATTAGTTCGGGTCACATGAGTTGCACTGCAAACAAGTGAACTGGTCGTTCATTAGGCTTTGTGGTTGAACCGGCAAAACCTATGCTCCGGTGAACCGGATTTTACGAACTAGGTCGGGTCAAACCAGGTTGGTTCAACAATTTTTTTATTCTCAAAACTTAGTAGATCCCTCAACCCCTCTTACAAAGCACGATACAAACTAATGAATTAAACTTGAGTGAAGCACGATACAAACTATAATCGTAATTATCAACTCATCTCCCATTATAATTGTAAAATACAACTATACTCGGTTAGTTCCAACAAAAGAAAAACTATTGATAAGGTTTAGACAAACATACCTATATCACAGAGATAGAAGTGTTACTTCTAATGACATCCTCAGTTTTAAAAAAATGTGTACAGAAAGTCTAAGAAAAAACATTGTAAAAATATATGTTGTTAATGCATAGCTGAGAGAGCCGCACTAAGATCCGAAGGGCAGAGGGCATCATAACCGAACTGGGCTGAAGGCGCTGAAGGCTGAGTTGCGGTGTATCCGGTATACTGGGAGTGGGCCGAAGCCGGGTTCTGCTGAGGCTGCTGCTGGGCCGAAGCCGGAGAGTACTGTTGGGCCGATTTTGCAGGCTGCTGTGGGCTTGGCTGCCAACCGGGCTGGGACGGATATGGGCAGGGCGGCACATTCCACCAGGCCCACTGTGGGTAGGCTTGCATCTGTGACGGCCAATAGTTTCCGGACCTGCCGCGTCCGCGTCCCCCGCGTCCGCGATAGTTGTTTTGTCCGCGTCCTCGTCCGCGTCCTCGAGAAGGGTATGAATAAGTTGGGGAATTGCTTGGTTGGTTTGGGTTAGCGGGCTGGTTGGATGGTTGTTGCTGGGCTACGAGGACAGAGGAGTTCGAGGATTGCCGGGCTTCAAGACGAATGACCTCTTCTTGTAACATGGTGCACGCGGTGTCCCAATCGGCGTTTTGTGGTTGATCAAGGAGGCTGTTGTATCATACTCGGCTGGGAGGCCGCGTACGAGCTGAAGGACTAGTCGGGATTCCGTAACAGGTTGGTCAACATCTTCTAGCTGATTAGCGAGTTCTTGAAGGCGTTGGCAATAGTCGTCGACAGAAGAGCACTTTGCGAGGGTCAAGTTGCAAAATTGTGTTTCGAGTGCGGCGGCGCGGGCTTTCTTGTTGCTGAGATACGTCTTTTCCAGTTTAACCCAAGCGGCCCTAGCGTTGTCCACTTTGCCGAGGACACGCGGCAGAATATTATCGGCGATTGTGCTGCAGATCCATTGTAAAACTAACGCATCAATTTCCAGCCATTGCGGTATTCCGGGTCAGTTTTTGCAGGAGCCGGCGAACCATCAATATGGTTCAGAACCTTGTACGCAATGGCGTGCATTCGAAACAGCCGGGTCCAGGCTGTATATGTGACCTGTTTTCCATCCAAAGTGCGGACCTTGGACTGGATATTGGAGACGGAATAGGCCGGGTGCAAGGGGATGGGTTGGCATCATCTTCTTTTGCCATGATCGAAACCAAGGCAGAAAAGGAAGCCGGTGATTAGGGTTTATAGGTTTTATTTGAGCCAAGGCTCTGATACCATAAAAGTGTTTATGGTATTGATTATTGTGAATGAATAATAACAGAAATACAACCCCTATATATAGGGTGTGAGGAATTACAATTGGACTATGATTCTAATGGACCAAATTATCTACACAATCAATACCTAAAATAGAATAACAATCAAAGAAGTAATCTATGTCATAATATGCGCTAATATATACATGTATACAAAATGTTATATACATCAATTTAATTATAGCATACTTTTTACACTTCAATATTTCGTAATTATTGAATTGTTAATTACTTTATTCATGTTTAAACTCAGTCTAACATGTTGTTTAATCACTAAAACCAATAAAGAGACAAAAAAGAAAGGTATTACATAATAGTCAAGGGACCATTGATGCAATTCACCTAAGAGATATTATTATCACAAACTCATTCAAAGGTCAAATTCGACTTTTCACACCTTGAAAGCCTAAACCCCCACGGCCCCACCCCCTTCCCCTCATCGATAAAATTAGGGTTTAAACCCCCAAAATCCAACACTCGAAACCCTAACAATGGCGACTCGCGTTCTTCTTCGCACTCTTCTTTCCTCCGTCAATCAAACCCTAATCCCCCGTTCATTCACCAATTCATCCTATCTCCTCCGTCTCCGACCCATCATCGCCGTCGCCGCCGCGAATCTCCGCCAGTCCTCCGTCTCACCGGCGAATCTCCGTGCTTTCTCCACACGACCGACTACTTCTTCACTAAACGATTCGAACCCTAACTGGTCTAATCGTCCCCCGAAGGAGACGATTCTTCTCGACGGTTGCGATTTTGAACACTGGCTTGTGGTGATGGAGAAACCAGAAGGTGAGCCCACGAGAGATGAGATAATTGAATCGTATATCAATACCCTAGCTAAGGTTGTCGGCAGGTGAGAAATCATACTATTGATTATGTTATTGTTCGATCTCTTGATGAATGATCGATTATATGCTAGAAGAATATGTTTAGATCTGGTTGTGTGTTATCCTTTTGTTTTTATTTACAGTTATGATGAAGCGAGGATGAAGATCTACTCTGTTTCTACAAGATGTTATTATGCGTTTGGAGCTTTAGTGTCTGAAGAGCTTTCTTACAAGCTTAAGGGTAATTGAATCTTAGATTTTTAAAATTATTTTTTTGGTTGATTGTATGCTTGCAGAATGATTTTTTATTATTTGTATCAGAATTACCTGGAGTACGTTGGGTGCTGCCTGATTCTTACTTGGATGTTAAGAACAAGGATTACGGAGGTATCATGTTCTTCTGAAATGATTTGCAATCAAGCAATTGGCTTTGTGTTATAATTGTAATATTGTTTTGTTAGCTTTAACATGAATTGAGATTTGAGATGATAATGGATGAAATTTTTGCAAATTGAAGATGAATTAGGCTGAATCTATAGTAGATTTGCAGCAAAAGTAATATTTTGGTGTGTGTGGATTGTTGTTTTTGTAATTGTTGGTGTTTGAATTTGCATCAGGTGAGCCGTTTATTGATGGGAAAGCTGTTCCTTATGATCCAAAGTACCACGAGGAATGGATCAGAAACAATGCTCGCGCCAATGAGAGAAACAGGAGGAATGACAGGCCTCGCAACTTTGACCGATCAAGAAACTTTGAAAGAAGAAGAGAGAACATGCAAAGCAACCGTGGACCTCCCAACATGGGCGGTCCACCACCCAACTTGCCCAACAACATGGGCGGTCCAACCACCCAACATGAGTGGTCCACCGCCCAACAACATGAGCGGTCCACCGCCCAACAACATGAGCGGTCCACCGCCCAACAACATGAGCGGTCCACCGCCCACAACATGAGCGGTCCACCGCCCAACAACATGGGAGGCCCGCCGAACATGGCTGGTGGCCCGCCGAACATGGCTGGTGGCCCGCCGAACATGGCTGGTGGCCCGCCGAACATGGCTGGTGGTCCGCCGAACATGGCTGGTGGTCCACCGAACATGGGAGGAAGGCCCAATAACTGGAATGGGCCCCCACCACCCTACAGCGGAGGGCCACCAAACATGGGAGGACGAGGCCTAATACGGCTCCTAACTACCAGCAGCAGGGGCGGTATGGACCAAATAATGCAAACATGCCATATCAATCTGGGCCCGGTCCCAACAGTTATCCTCCAAATGCAGGCGGTGGAAGCCCGTATCAGCCTCAGGATGTACCTGGAAGAGACATGCCCCCTGCAGCCAACTATGAGTAAGCTTATTATGTTGTAGTTATGGTTTTTGGTCGTTTGGTGCTTCTAAGATGGTTATGCTTATGGTACTTTGTATGTACTGCACGAAATTGCAAATGCCGTTTGTGGTGTCACACTTATCCGAGGATCTAGCGTCAGGGTTTATTGTATATTCTATAGCTTAATAACATCATTTCTGCTGCATTTTCCTCTGAACTTATCTTCTGTTGTGGCAATCTTGACTGTGTCATCTGGGGATGCAAATGAGATTACGGCGACCTTGCCTAAGCTCAAGCTCCGCTCATTTATCTTAAGAGAGCTCGGGCTTGAGCTTGGCTCGTTTAGAGTGGTATCTTTTAAAGGTTGGGTTTGACTTGCTTCTTATTTATTTAAATATTTGTCAATTACAAAAATAATCCTTGTGATTTAGCTAAAGTCGTGCTTTTTGAGTATATGTTTACAAAGATGTATGTTTCAGTTATGTAATTTTCATCTTTTAACTAATTTGAGTTTTAGCATTAACAGTCCTTTTAAAGTCTGTTATCTTAATTCGGTCAAACCTAACAGCGGTTTTCTTACCCATGTGCAATCCCTCTCTTTTGTCATGGTCACCTTCCACCGCGGGTTACGCCTAGAACTGGAAGCAGCCGTTGATGAAGGATCTTTTTGACTACATGAACCAGTGTTCGAGACACACACACTTGACACTCCTACTGCACTTTACCTCTTTACCCCATATCTTCCCAGTGGATATTTTGGTAAGGGTCCAGTGGATTGTGTTGCATTTGCGAATGCAGACCACTAATATTGCCAACCGAAGGTGACATCAATGATAATTCAAGTTTCATGGATCTTCTGTTGTGTGAAATTTAAGTGTTTGTGAGATCTGAATGCTATTGCTTTTGATTTGAAATCGGTGGAGGTCACAAGTATCATCTGTGCCGCGGTGGCAGAATGGTGGTTAAAGGTGGGTGGGTAATTATTGGATTTTCTCATATGGGTTGTTAAAAATCAGAAGTACAATAACAAACAAAAGCAAGAACTAGAAATAAGAAAGATGTGGTTAACACAATAAGCAAAATTGAAACCCAAATTGAGGTCACCGGGGATGGAGATGGATAGGTAATTAGACTCAGAATTGTTACTAGTTTGAAATCCATGAACCTTTTAACATCAAATGTGACTTTAAACAAGCCACACAGACTATCATATAATTAACTCTTAAAATCTTATGTTAATATAAAACTAGAGTTAATTACACGAATACTTCATAAGTTTAAAACGTAGCGTTAATAACCAAACTCGAGAAAATATGCAAAAAAAGAATACTGATGGGAGTACTTTTTTTACCTAACAATGTCTTAAATAGTTCATTTTTGTATGTTCTTAAATGAATTAACATGAATACATATCTTTAGCAAACGAATACGGCTAGAAGCTACCTACGGATTTTCATTTAACAACTTACGACAAATACAATGAATGCAACCACCAAACCCCATCAACCAAGCACAATAGTTGCATTTATGGTTCCATACGACTACCCACCTCAATAACCAGTTAACCACTACTCAAGAAAAACCCACACCAGATGTTCCTCATAAACTTACACATTCTGCCATGTGATACGCACACCCATCTGTATATCATACACCTACTCTCTAATAAAGGTCATCATGTTTTTTAATTACAAATCAACATGATCATGTCAAAACAAACACCGTTCTAGAGAGCTTTATGTTTTGTAACCAGCTGATCATGTGGTTGGACCATGCACACACACTCATATGCATAGCAACAGCAGAAACATTCTTTGTTAAAAGATTGTCAGTTGTTGATATACTGCAGCAAACTGCAACAGAAAACAAACAGAGAATACACCAAACATGCATCAGAAAATTCGTCTAATTTCAAGGCAAATTCGTCTAATTTCAAGAAGTTAGTCATCAAGAAAACCAATATGTATATGTATGAAGATTGAACTCAAGGAATTCTATTTTTTTTTCACAACCGCTAGCTCACACTCCCTCTAATTCTACTTCTAAATCTACACATTTTTCCATGATGAGACTTGAACCCTCAACCACACGGGGGAGAGACCTTTCCTACACGCCTTGGTACCGCTAGGTCACAAACCCTTTGGTCTCAAAAAGTCGAAACTAGATGCTTCTAACGTTTCACATGATTTATGTTCAAAGGGGAGGGCCTACGAGGTGCATGACAACACAAAAAAAGTAGTTGTATACTAAAAGCACTCTTGAATCTTGATTATAGAAAGAAACAAATAAGACTCTGATAAGGTCATTCAATAAACTCCAACTATCAATATGCATAACAATTATTGTGAGAGTGATACGAACGCAATGCTGGGATCGGGTCACACTGGATCGGGGGAGACCCATTTGAAGTTGAATGGAGGGGAAACATTCAACAGTGAAGGAGATGGGGGGTGATCCACGACTTCAGGAAGTAGGGATTCAACCCATAAGTCCATAACTCTCCCGCTTTCTTTTTGTTTAAGTATTTAGTTTCCTGCACTTTCAATTCCTAGTCTACATTACATGTTTATTTTGTTCCTCTAGTAATCGGAGATTCGCACGGCTCGAATATAATCCAAACAAAACATAATCGAAACTGATACTAGTGACTCCCCTAGTTATAGTAGATATTATCAGACTTAGTTTCATACAAGGAAACCAATTAGATCATTCTAATATTAACCTAAGTGGGAGATGATCCTTAAATAAAAAGAAAGCTAGTCACTCTCTGTTTATAGTAGATAACTTTCTTTGTACAAGGAAACCAATTAAATCATACTAATATTGACCTAAGTGGGAGATGATTCCTAAATAAAACTATTAAAAAGAGAGTTTCGCTAAAAACAGCATTAAAGCTCTTGTTCACAACCACTTTTAAGTTTTAACCCATTTGTGTAATAAATAATAAAATGGAGAAGGGTTTTAAACATGAAAAAAGAAAACGATCAAGATAGATGGGGTTAGGAGAGAAAAAGCATAGGAATGCATGAGTGAGTTCGTCGGACATGTCTAAAATCTTATTGTTTTTTATTCCATTTTGATAGCTATATGAAAGTTAATTGTGCCCTAAGGGATGTTGCTAGCGTTTCCGTAATATAAAAGTAATAAACAGAAAAAGATAAATTTTAATATTCTAAAAATACCCAAAAAATCTAGCTCTCCTCATCTGGTAAGTATATCTCAAGTCAAGACGTCACAAATTAACTTTGTAGATATATCACATATCAATTGTATTGTACTGTACTAACACAGAAATTATTATATTAAATTATTAATGTATCAATAAACTAATACATTAAAACTTCAGCCTCTGTTCCTCTACTCCCGCTACTCTAAGGTTACGCCTTATAAATGGCAATTATTTTATTTCCTTTGCTAGCATGCAAATTTTCTACTTCCTTACATACGGAAGGGTATTAGTTGATTAAGGTTGATTTACAATCAGATTAGTGTTGATATATATATTGCCATTTAAATAGCCTGCCTTTACATGTACTTTTATGGAAGATAATTACTCCAGTTCTTTTCATTTTCAGAAATAAGATGATACTTACCAATGTTGATACACAGTGATTCAACTTTTATAATTTGGCAGTTACATGTTACACCTAATAGTATCTAGACACATAGTGACTACAAGCTACGTATGGAAGTCTACAAATACATAAAAGATGCTTGATTCACACCCAAGTCCTCCAAGTTTTAGATGACCACAAGATACAATAATAACCAAATAGTCAAATACTTCTCAGTCTACCAAAGTGTCAATTATATAATTATATACCTTGTAGACTATGGCCAAATTTAATAGTGATATGATTATATAATTCAGATAGTTAAAATACGTGTTCGCTTACCTTATCTACTGTCGTTCAACTTCTAGGTGAATGACCTGCATCTGATCCATCTTCAGACGAACTATCACTATCTGAATCTGCAAGGATTGCATCTAAAGGATCAGAACACTATGACCAAGTTTGATTACATTCAAAAATCATCCACCAACTTAAAAGATAACTTAATTAATTACCACTTGAAGAGGATCCAGAATCACTGCTAGAACTGCTTGAGCTACTGGCATTATCTCCTCCCCCTCCTTGATTATGTGGTGTACTATCAAGAGTCTTTTCATCTGCATAAACAGCGGAAGCACTGATTAAGTCATCTGAATTGCATAAACAACAATTGATATCAACTCATGTAATTCTTAAATAATCTTACTTGTTTTATTTTCTTTGGGGGTCTCCGGAATGGATGTTGATGGGTTCTGCATTAACATGCCAATAGTCAAAACATGTATATCTTAAATGTCTACTATTGAGTAAAAAAACAATAAAAGAACCATAATATTCGTATATTTACCACGGCATGATTAATATCACCAGCTACTGCCCTTGCTTGTTGAGCAAGTGCAGCTTTCCTTTTGTGCTTGCTCAAATTCTTTTTGTAATTCGTGACAAACCTATCAAGTTCCCAAAGTGTTTCTGTATCAACGCTATCAATATCAACTTCAATCTCATCATCATGTTGAGAAAGTGAGGTGTTCTTCTTGATTATCTGGACAATGCTGTCAAGCTTTTCAGAAGGTAAACTCTGAAGATTTGTGCTAAGCTTTTGCTTCTCTTCATAAGTCATGTTCCTCTTATTAGGGTCCTTGGCTTTAGGTTTCTTTGGTACAGGTGTCCTCACTGGCGGCATAATCTTTGAGGGTTTTTGCATATTCATCACAGGCAAGTTCATTGATTCTGACCTATACAGCATTCTTGAAGGAGCATGTGCAAAATGAGGAACCTTTCTTGAAGTGGGAGTTGGAGTATTTGCGTCATAAATCATTCCATATCTCAAATCTTGATTAGCTTCTGATTCAATCACAGCCCACCTTTCTTCAAAAATATTCGATAATTGCTCCGCCATAACATGTACATCTTGCCTTTTGGATTATACGTCATGGCGTTACGAAAAGTGAGTCTAACATCCTCTGCAAACTCCATGGGAGACTTGTAGAAGTTCTGTGCAAGACGACTCTTGATCGTGCCCAAATCCATCGGATGTTTAATAATGTCATGGTAATCATGAAGCCCCAACTGTTTAGCATTAACGGGCTCGTTAAACACCCAACCATGTTGTGCTTCATTAACCTCTGCAGCAAATTGTTACAGTTCTTAAACATCTGATTCCTTACATAATCCGACTCCTTGCTATGTTTTCTTCCACTGTTAGATTTACGCCTCTTGTTCGTTTCAGGGGGTAATCTATCTTTCCCAAGAAGAAAATCAGAATTCCGATAATACTGATTAGCCTTCGGCGTCCTCTTCTCTTTCTCCACAAACTCACCAACTCCATGGTTATTATTCACAACCGATACACTTATCTGCCTAAAAGGCCTTAAATCACTATTCGTAACTGAACCCACTTCAGAATTAATTCTCATCAACGCTCTACGATCTTCCATATAATCAGTACCCATTTCCGAATTAACTCTAAGTAAAGCCCTCCTATCAACTACATCATTACCAGAATACTGCAAATGATCGTAAGCCTCACCATCACCGTCGCCAGCAACACCATCAACGGTCGAAAACGCAGTTAGCTCAGCTTCTTTATCCTCAAGCCTCTGAGCTACACGTCGGACTCGTTCCAGCTCAGCTTTCATCGTCTCCATAAGCTCAATGACTTCATTCTTAGCCGCCTTCGCAGCTCTTACATTAATCCTCACCCGACCATCCACCACGACAACAACCGGTTTCACCACTCCATTTCCAGAGGCCTCCCGAACAGAATGATCATCAAACGCCTCTACCACGGGTGATAAAGTACGTCGAATTTCATAATTTGCGAGCTCTGTAGCTAGGGTTTGACCATTATTTGGGGTGGTGGTTGGGGAAGCGGCGGTGACGGTGGCTGTAGGGGTCGGAGAAGAGGCGGACGCCGCGGCGGCGACGGTGGCGGTGGTGGTGGTTTTAACCCTTCGTGTGTACACTTTACTACCCTCACCCCACTTACTCTTCCCTTTGCTTATTCTATCCGCATCTAACACCCCTGAATCCATACATAAACGAACAATTCACAAACCTTCAAGCCCTAGAATCCCAACAAATGTAACCCTAGCATCAGATCTCCTCAAACCACAACCTCAATTCAAATTCCGCCACATCAAACAAACAAAACCACAAATTAGGTCAACGACGCTAGGGTTTCACCTTTCAAACGACGAAAAACGAGATAACAACAAACAAACGAGATTAACAACAACAAATCGAACAATACAACTTCAAACCCTAAAATTCAACCGACAGAATTTCAAAAAACCGAACCCTAGTACCAGATCTGGGTCGAAAATCGTTAAAAATCGTTCGAATTGGGGGGAAAACAGAGATGGAATCCGTACGGAACTAGGGTTTTCAGCAGGAAAGAGGGAAATGAAAATTGGGAAATTTTTTGAAAATAAAAATAAAATTGTAAAAATAAAAAAAATAATAATAATAATAATAATTGGGAATTAGGGTTTGGTGTTCTTGGATGATGGAGGATGAAGCATTGGATTCGAAGTGATGATGCGCGCGTGGGTGGGTTTGCGATTGACCAAAGGCAGTGAAGACTTCTTTATACATACATAACTTTTTTTTATATAAAGTTAAACGAGTGATATTTTTAGGTGTTTGAGTTTATAATTTTTTAAAAAGTTATGATTTTTTTTGTGTAATTTAAGGAATTCGATCTTTATGTTTGGGGTAAGTTGCAGATCGTGTCTTATTAATTCAACACGTATTAAAAACGACCTCGAATTTCATTTAATTGTTGCGTTTCTTGTCTTTTAATCTACCAAATGTTAAAATACAGTTAGATGTTTTTTAACTAATTACACATCTTATTTTATTCGAAAACAAATTAAAAAAGCTGAAAACATAGTATAACATGTGGGAGCACAAGACAAAAATATTATTATGTTTTATAAAATTTTGGATTTCTTGTTTTGATTTGTTTGTTTTATCAACTTTTTGGCTTGAAATAACTACTTCAAGATTTAATTTTTTTTTTAATTTTAATATATGATATCTTCTTAAGATTTTGAATATATCGTTGCAACGTGTTTATTTTTATTTATATTTTAATATAACTTTTTTTTAAAACACAAGGTAAATACTAATATGCAAATCGCCAAGACTAAGTTTTATGAGTTTTAACATCTTACCGTTGTAAGTGAGTTTCGCCACGAGTTTAGAGAGTAAAAGACTCAAAGAGTATGTAGTTTTCTTTAGAAAAAGAATAAAGAAAATAAAAAGATAACCATATTTCCTTAAAATGGATTTAGTATCTAAGTACACTTCCAATTACAAAAGCAATAATAATAACAGTTACATAATCAAGGTCACGTTAGGTGATATAAATATTTTTCTTATGAAAATTACGTTATTTAAAGCTTGTTAGTTTTTTATTCAATTTAATTATTATAACATTAATAATTCAAGACATCACATTCATAACCAACTACTTTCTCAAATTTGTCATACCTATTCGAAATCCATAACAAGTCACAATCTTTAGTTATTTACCTTAACTTTTATAGTTTACATGTTTTCTCGTATTTGGTCGATCTCTCAAGTGGCACAAAGTGATAAAGTACAAGTTAAATATTGCCAACATTCCTTGTATTTTAGATGTATAATGTCATAGTTCGTAAAAACTTGTTAGGGTGTTTTTAGTCCATCATTAAAAACTTAAGAAATCCGCTTCCATGTAGAGCTATGTTAAGTGTTCTACTAGTGGCGTATAACAAAAACGTTGTTAAAAGTACATTTTGATTGTCATGTCTTAATACAATTTCAAGTGTTTATGAAAAAGAATGAAAATCAAATTTTTTTCGAGGTCTTTGTCACCATATTGTTATTCCAAATGCATGTCCTTAGTATTTGGATGTTGTATTTTATTATCACACTAACATTTGAATTATTTAAATTCAATTTCTAACATGATTTAACTATTTATAACATTAATAATGAGTCATTCGAGGGGATCGGAGTGTTTATTGTTTTGTTTTTTAATGAAAAGGTAAAATGGTAGTCACTACAATATACAAACTAGGTGTGTTAGAAAATTGCAAAAGGTTATTAATAATTTCTCAAAATGTAGAACTAAATCCTTAATTTCTAAAATGCTAAGATTAATTTAATAATATTAAACATATAGAATCATTCATGTAAATTCTTTTGGACTAAATTAAAATAGTTGGAAATTTTGAGAGTAAAAGCCTTAAAAGGCTTAGCCAAGTTACTTTTAAAAAGAGAAAAGAAAAGGAAAAGATAATAATAATTTGAGTAAATTACTATTTTGGCCCCTTTGGTTTGATCACTTTAACTCTTTTGACCCAAAAAGAAATCTTTTGACATATCAAACCCTAACGTTGCATCTTATAACTGTTTTGGCCTCTAACCACTAACTTCGTTAGTTTTGCCAGTTAAGTGTAAGGGTATTTTGGTCTTTTTTACTCCAGAGGTTGTTTTGGCAATTAGAAAGTTATTTAATATTAATAGACTATTTATGTAATTATTTAAACTAACAAAAACCAACTTTAAATTAAATAAGTTTTTAATTGTATATTTAATAAATATTAGCATTATTTTTTTTTATTTTTTTGGGTTATTTTTTTATTGTTTTCTTACTTTTTTGATTATATATTAACAAAACACGTTCTAAATACACAAATAAATACGTCTTTTCCAAAGAAGGATTAAAAAATGATTTAATAACAAGTGACTATTTTATAAAAAAAGAAAAGATTTAAAAAAAATAATTAAAAAGGAACGGTTGTAAAAAGAACGATTTAAAAAACAAACGATTTTAGAATCTTACAAAAAAGGAACGATTATAAAGAATGATTTAAAGTCTTTTTTTTAATTTTCTTTTTTAAAATCGGTCTTTTTTAAACTGCTCTTTTCAAAATCATTTTTTTAAATTGCTCGTTTTTTAACCGTTCTTTTTAAATCATCCTTTTTAATATTTTTCTATTTAAACCATTCTTTTATAATCTTTATTTTTTAAACCATTCTTTTAAAATCGTTGTTGCTTTAATTTTTCTTTAACAAATTGAAAGCTTTAAAAGACAAATATTAAAAAAGATGTTTTTAAAAAATAAAAGGTTAAAAAATGTAGAAAATGAACAGTTATATAAAAAACTATTTTTATTAAAAAAGGTTTAATAAATGAAAAACTTTTCTTTTTAAAATCTTTCTGTTTTAAGAAAAATCTTTCTTTGGAAAAAAAACATACTCATTTGCGTATTTAAAATATGTTTAATTAAATATAATAAAAAACGTAATGAAATAATAAAAATTAAATAACCAAAAAATTAAATAGATAATGCTATTATTTTTTTAAATATGCAATTAAAAACTTATTTTAACTTAGTGTTGGTTTTTGTTAGTTTAAGTATTATATAAATAATCATTTAATGTTAACTAACTTTAAGAACTTTCAAAACAACCCCTGGGATAAGAAAGACTAAAATACCATTGCACTTAACTGGTAAAATTAACAGAGTTAGTGGTTAGGGGCAAAAACTGTTATAAAATACAACGTTAGGGCTAATATGTCAAAAGATTCCTTTTAGAGGCAAAAGAGTTAAAATGACCAAACCACAGAGGCTAAAATATTAATTTACTCTAATACTTTTTAAAAGAGAATTATCTATACTATATATAAAGCATATGGGATGAGTATTTTAAGATAACATAAAATTAAGAATAATTACTTAATTCAATGCATGCATTTTTTGAGGTAAAATAGTATTTATAATATTATTTACAGATTATCCCTTACAATTAGTTACATAATAACCTTACACTTACTAACACTTACATAAAATTTTACATTATTTACCCATAAATAAAAAAACTTAATTTGTTTAAGATTTCAACTATATCTTTTAATCTTTAAACACTTTTTGATACTACAATTGTAACCTGTGTTTTTTTTAACATTTTGGTGTAAACTTTTTGCTGAACCGATCTGTATTTTGTGAGGTAAAATAAGTTAATGCGTAAATGTATAAGTAGTCATGCAGAACCCATTTATTTGGTATTTTAAATTTTAGCTTAGAAATAACATAATAGACTCTTGTAAAAATACTATAAGAATAATAAAATATTAAAAATACTTGACGGATGTAAATGTCACCCCGACGTATTGCACGGGCACCCTTCTAGTTAAACATATAAATATCAATGTCCCTTACCAAATCAACAATAATAGTATTTGGATAATCAAGGAGGCGTTATATGATTATTATGTTAATTGCAGCTTGTTATTTATTAAATTATATATTTATTTAAGTCTTCATATTTTAATAAGCAAATTTTAATACTGTCATAATCATAACCAACCGCTTTCTATACCATACTTTGTCATTTTGTCATGTTTATTTGAAATCCATAACACGTCACAAACTTTAGCTATTGTGTTTTTATCGTATTTAATCGAGCTTTCGAATGGCAACAAAGGTAACAAATTTCAATTTAAATATTGCTGTTTTTCTTGTATATTTAGATGAATAACACAATAATTTATAAAAAGCTAGTTAGGGTATTTTTTGTTGTTTCCTTAGAAACTTAAGAAATCCGTTTTCATGTAGAGATATGGTTAGGGTTCTATATAAGTAAAGTATAATAGAAAACGTTTATTTTCCGAAGTTTTACTAATAAATTTATTTTTACTATCCGGTTTTAAAATGGTTTTAAAATGACGACGATGCATGTAGATATTTAGAGAAAAAAATGCTAATCAAATGAAGACACATGTCCTTCGTATTTAAACGTCTTATGTTGTCTATAATAAGTGAACTCGATTCGGTTAGATATGATTCCCATTCGGTTCGCTTAGGTAAACATATAGACAAAAAAAATTCATAACCGAATAAATGAATTGATTAAACCGAATGAAACGTTAACGGAAATGTTTAACATCCAATATTGTTCAGATGTAATAAAATTGTTGCTAAAAATTACCCCTTTTCTTAATTTAATTATTAACATGCATTATAGATATTTAATTATTAATAAAAAGTCTTTTTGAATTATTTGTTATGTATTTATTGCTTTTCTACTTGTCCATTAGAATTCTTTTCCAAAACATTCGAGATTTTTGCATCATATATTACAAGAGACCCACAACACACCTCTCCTCACCATCGTATGATTTGTTGTAGCAAGAAGCAAATTTAGATTAAAAATACAACACATTTTGATTAAAAATGTGATTAAAAGTACAGATTAAACGTATTACCAAAACAAGGAGCAAGTCATTTTTTTCCTATTTATTTTCACAAATCTCTCATTCGGTACTATGAAAACTAATCGATTTTCATAAAATAACTTAATAAATCAAGACGGACTTTATTACTTCCACATAGATGTCAAGGTATGTGTTTGAAACATACAATGAGTGAGTGAGATGTGTTTGACTTTACATCTAAGAGATTGATGCACATTATGTAAATTTTAGAGCACAATTGAGTGTGCATACCTGACTTTATGAGCTTTTGAATAATGCATTGAGAAAATTTTGAGATTGAACTTAATTAGACAATATAAAGAGTACGCTTGAGAATGAAGATTGTGTTCACATGTTTGCACATGAAGTATGGATATTTGTGAAAGCTTTAGAAACTAGAAAGGGTTATGTATGATTTAAGGATTTTAGGGTTTGTTGTCTTTCCTTGAATTAAATGGTTTTTTATTTCAAATTAGAGTTCACAAATCACACATATTTACGGTATAAATTATACCCTATAAAGTATTGGAAAATTACCTAATAAACATTTTATCAAACAAAACTAACAATTAAACATTGACTTTTAATTTATCAAAATGACCCAAGTGTGATTGACTCTGCCCAAAGCGAGAAAATCACATGATTCCTCGCCCACATGTTAAAAAAATTCCTTTCCCACGTGTCACAAACCTTGCCCACATGTTTTTTAGTGCGTTAGGCGAGTAGGAAAGACCCATTTCTCACTCGCTCATGTTTTTCTCGTCTAGTCAACAAGGAAATTGTCACGTCAGCTAGGAAATCCATTAAAGAAGGACACCTTAGCGATGGACTATGCGTTTTCCTCGCCTAGTCAACAAGGAGTGGCTTTTTGGTGAGGACTAGGAGAGGTATGGACACGTGTCTTGTTTTCATTGGTTTATTGTTAAGTAAATTTACTTTTCAATGTTTATATTGGTTATTTGATTTGGTCAAATGGCTAAATTCATAATTTTCCCATAAAGTATTCTCTCTATAAATTTTTATGAGTCGTGGTACATGATAATGATCGATAGCTTTGTTTATTTACGAGTTACAAAATTTGTTTTAAAGCATGTACTGATGATTAGAGCTGCAAACGAACTGAGCGCATGATTAGAGCTGCAAACGAACCGAGCTTTCAGCGGACAGTTCGTGAACTGTTTGGCGGTAAGTTCGTTTATGTTCGTTCGTTTAATAAATGAATGAACACGAACAATAAAATTCTATTCATTTAATTACACTACAAGAAATTAACCCTACGGCGACGACAAAAGTCATCGCCATAGATAACAATTGTCGTCGCCACAGGCACCAATTGTCGTCGCCATATACTTAGTAGCCACAAGCTCGTCGCCATAGGTCTGTTTTGTCGTCGCCACAACCTATGTCGTCACAGACGTTTATGCCGAAGACAAGTTGTTGCCATAGAGTTGTCGCCATGTATTTTGATATTTAGTTTTTAATAATAATAATAATAATAATAATAATAATGATAATAATAATAATAATTATAATAATATAATAATAATAATAATAATAATAATAATAATATAATAATATAATAATATAGTAATAATAATAGTAATAGTAATAGTTTGGAACATAAAAATGACTAAATCGGATGAAAAAATAAAAAAATTCCCGAAAAAAAAAAGAAATATAAAAAATGTTGGACCATCGTCTGTTGATTATGTCTTCCTTATTATTTTTATTTAAATTTTATGAATTCTTTATTCAATTATGACATAAATAAAATGTGAAATTCTTGAATAGTCTACTTCCTCTCTAATAATGAATCCCGTAATTCTTAATTAAAGTAAGTACATTGGAATTCATAAGGAATTTACTTGTCTGTTCCATTCGATAGCAATAGCAGCAGCATTATTAACGATAACAATGACGACAACAATAACAACAACAATAACAATAATAATAATAATAGTAATAATAATAATAATATGAATTTTCATAATTAGAGTGATACTACTGAAATTCGTTCATAAATACAAAAAGATTAGAATCTTCACATGGGCGTGTTTCAGCAATGACATTATGACAAGAATTCAAACTTTTAAAGGTGCATGTTTGTCGAATGAAATTATAAAAAGAATGAAAAACCTAGAAGGTTAGGTGTTGAAGGAATGAAATTATGAAAAGGATAATGACTACAAGTACGTTCTTGTGAAAAAAATCATGAAAATGATCAGGACAGCTCGATGTGTGGTGTTTAAGAAATGAACTTATAATTAGGGCCTTCAGAGACCCGTGCAAGATTGAGGAATGAAATTATGAACAAGATTAGAGCCTTCAGAGGCCGGTCTGGGATTGAGGAATGAAATTATGAATAGGATTAGGGCCTACAGGGGTTCAAGGAATGTGATTATGAAGAGGATTAGGACCCCAAGGGTAAGTCTTTAAGGAAAGTTTCCAGACATCTTCCTCCTACAATAATATTGCAATGTCGGCTTGTCAAACCCATATTTTTCCAATATTCTACACAAATCCGATCTAATTTTTATACCAACAGATGGATCTTTTAATAAACGCACGTCTTGCGAGTCAGACACACAAATAAACAGCACAAGAAACATGCAAAGAGTGGATTTGAAAATACGAGCCACAGCGTTAAAAAAGGGATGACGGGATACTCAAAACAACGAGTCCTTTATATAGAGAATTAATGGTAATTGACACAATTTAATCGTACGTTTAATATTTATATATGAAAATTAAAAAGGAAAATAAAAACACTTGGACTCACGGAAAATCGGGAATATTTAGTTATTGTTTATTAATGAAACACTCAAAATAAATGCAATATCTTTAACTCAAAATTAAAAAACAATTATGACGATGATAACTCAAAACCTTAATACGATAACGTAATGCATTTATTTTATTTATTATTTACTAAAAAGTTTTGGTTTTGATTCTCACTCGGGATAAAAGTAATCTAGGTTGAGTTACGGGGTTAAATCAGTTGTGGGTTTTCTTCTGATCGGGTTGGGGGTGCAGTTCCGGTTACAAAACAAGATGACCTCGATCAAAATAACACATATATTTCGAAACATAGTTGTACATTTTCCCATAAAAAATATAAAAATGAATATTTTATGAAGTTACGATTTACACCCTGGTCTACTAATACCTACCGTATAACATTAATATTTACTAAATCAATACCTAGTTATTTTTTATTAATGAAACACTCAAAATAAATGCAACTAGTTGTATTGCACCCTAGTCTACTAATACCTATCATATAACATTAATATTTACTAAATCAATATCTAGTTATTTTTTATTAATGAAACACTCAAAATAAATGCAACTAGTTGTACTGCACCTGCCGCTTCGCGGCATGATTAAATTTTTTTAACGTTTTTGAAGTCCCGGATATGACGGTTTATTGTGGCTGCAAACGATCGTTTACCACGCCAAAACAATAAACACCAAATGCATAATTTCATCATCATTGCCTACGGGAGTTCGACGTCACTGAAATCAGGATTTTTATACTATCTATTAATTTTCATACGTAATAAAAGGTCAGTGAAAATGAGGTCTAGATGGAAAAAACGCCATCATCATCATCACCAAAACACAAAGATCGGATGTGCATGTGACCATCATTCGTCATCAGCCTTAAGACAACTGAGAAGGTGAATGGCCGTAACAGGAACTGGCGATGAGAAACAATAACCCCAATCTCCCTCTCATAGAAACAAAGAACCCATAAACCTTACCACCTTAAAAAAGTGAGGCACAAAGCTTCAAATGCAGCTCCAATGCAACATACAGTGGGGGTTAATGGGCAACTGCTAGTAACTGGTACCGACGGTGTCAAACAATAATCGTTGGCGAGACGGGAGGCGAGGAGACGGTCGCAAAGCCGGAGCGACAACCGCCGTTGTCGTCTCCAACAACACCAACATCGTAACACCCTTTCTCTCTCTACAACCGGAACCGACCGAACAACCACACGGAGGTGAGGAGACGACAGCCAAGGCGGAGCTGCCACCGCCTCCACCGTCTCCACCATCACCGGTAACACCAACCACCGCAGAGCCCTATCTCTCTGCAATCTACCTTTCTTTACATATAAATCTAATAGTGAGGAAGGATCAAATTGCAAAGAATATAAAACCATGTGGCTAAAATCTAAACCTCACAAACTTCACTGCTTTTTCAACTTAGTTTTTAAATATACTAGGTGATAACAGACCGCGCTTCGCGGCGGTTAAAAATCCGACCACAACGCCACACAACGGTATAAACTGGATTAGAAGGCTCAGAAATGATGTGCTGTGGCTGTAAAAGATCGTTTGCCTCACCAAAACGACACCCACATTTTCATATCATCATTACCCTTAAACCGTTAATATCCATCGTTGTTGGTTCAGAAATGATTGTTCTTTGCGGCTGCACACATTAGTTTGCCACGCCAAAGCAATAAACACATCTATCATCTTATCGTCATCGCCAAACATAGTGACCCACAGGGAATTTCCTGCCATTACAGAAAATCAGAGAGATCATTTTACTGGTCTAAAATAGCCTCGGATGAATCGGGATTCATCGTCACCGACCTAACCCTTAGATTGATCGACTAAGTGACCACCGTGACCATTAGCATCATCATCATCGCCCAACACATATCATAGACCAAACATGAATTAAAAAGATGAAAATCGAGTCTCAGGTAAGGAAAACCCCAACATCATTGACTAAAGATGAATGGTAGGTTAAAAACTCAGTTGACATCTTGAACAACAACTCAAACCCAGAAACATCAATTTAATGTCTTAGTGAACCCTAGGTCACCGTCATCGACAAATCGTAACATCACCAACGGCAGCAAGAGCCACCATCAACGCATGCACGACACAACGGCGGCGAGCGACGACGGGCGGCAAGATTTGAAAACCTTAAAAGGGTAACCGAGAGATTGTGAGGCAAAGAAAAGCCAGAGGCGGTGGTACCACCGCCATCACCATCACGACTGTCAGCCTGACCTCTACCACTCCACCCCGCAATCAACACAACAAATGCCACCGGCATGACCACCGTTACCATCGCCTAACACTAACAGCAATAAGGGAGGCGAAAGGTTACCATGGAGGCCGTCGAAAAACAGAAAACCACCACCGGTGGTACGTGTGACATTAAAGGGAGGGACGACGCCGATGTCACAATCAAGGCACAACCACACACCCGGTGAGAGAGGCGAGCGGCCAATCGTCTACCGGCAACAACAGTCAATGAGACGAGAAATCGAGGTGTACCAGAGCACGACCACGCCTGTGGCGTCCAAGCGGAAACGAACAGCCACCTCTCACCTCCCTAAGACCTCCGACCTCCACATACCCTCTCTAACGCCACCACCATAGCCATCGGCACCGTCACAACGTCGGCGACGCCACACGGCCATCGTGAGAGCCGCCCGCCCACCGCCTGAAATGCAGCATGAGTGGGGGTATATGAAGCATCTGCGCGCCTCTTAAAGAAGATGAAGATCAGAGGATGCTTAGGACGAAGAGAGACAATAAAAGCAATAGCACAACAACCGAGAAACGAAGCAAATGACCGAAATACCGTCGAATCACTGTTCATCAGGTTGCTCTTTTCATATATAGGGTAATAAGGTAATATCTTTAGTTATTACCTAATATTAAGTTAGAACATTCGTTCACAAAAAAAAAAAAACATTCACCTAAATCAAATGCAACCGCTTTTTTATGTAATTTTATATAAATAACTAGCTTTAGTAACATGTGTATGAAAAATATTATTAATTATAAAAAATATTTTAAAATAAGATATGATTGAAATTACATATGAGTAAAAATTATAAGTTATAAAACAATGATATAAACTTTCCAAACTCTTTTTGTTTTTTTTTTTCAAAATAATAAACATTTTGTTAAAAAAACGTTTTAAAAAATATCATTTTTAATTTTTTTGTATTATAATTCTCAAGTTTAACTATTTCTAATTTATAAAAATTATAATTTATATGTACATCAATTTTAAAATATTTCGTAAATTAAAAAGGTTTGTTTTTATAAAAGAAAATTTAGAAATAAATTTAAAAAATAGATCTCTTTTTAATTGATTAAAAAGGTATTTATAATTTAAAAAATTAAATAATAATATTATTAATTATTATAGCTATTTAATATGAGAGAGAAACTGAGAAAATTTTAATGAGAAAAAATGTGATGGTATCATGTGTTCCTTTTAATTACTCTTTTATTAAAAAAAATTAATTTACACTAATAAATAATAAAATACAGTATGTGCTTAAACCAATAAATGCAATAAACTAAAAAAAATTGAAAATTATTGTTTCAACACCACTTTGACATCTTTTTAGGGAAATGTTCAAATAAAAAGGTTATTAAATTAAAAAGTGTAAGAAATTATTTCAACTATCAATCTACTTAATCAACGTTTATAAGTATTAAATTAAAAAATTGTTAGAGATATTTTAGAAATAGTCATATTTTTTTTTACTTTTTGTAAGTTCACTTATTTTTTTAAAGTTTTATAACTTTTATGTATGAAATTATTTTTTATAAAAATTACATCATAAAAAGATGACGATAAAAAACAAAGTGAGATATTATGTTATTTTGTCATTGTTTTTAATATATTAGGTTGATTAGTTGTTAATTTATTGTTATGTTTTACATATTAGAGATACACAACAATGTTATTTCACCATTATATTTAAAAAAAAAACATTCAATCATTTTTGAAAAACACAATAGTATTCAGAAAAACACAATAACTAACAAAAAGGCATAATGTATTGCACTATATACAAAATGGCGAGATATGAGTTTAAAAATATAAAAAAAATTATTATTTTTTTATATAACAACATTATACTCATTTGAAAGATATAAAAACGCTTGTCTTTTATGGTAAATAATGTCGTACAAAAAAGTTATGAACGTTTAAAAAAATAAGAGAACTTATAAAAAGTTTACAAAAGTGGTTATTTTTAAAATATCCATTTAACAAACTTTTTCTTATAATTTAATCTCAATTATTGATTAAAAAGATTGAAGGTTAAAATTAATTCTTATATTTTTTTAGTTGTAAGAGCCTTTTTATTTAAAGCTTTTCTATTTATAAGTGGATTATTGTACTTGGAGAGCAAGTAGGCTAGTGGGATTATAATGCCAACTTTTTTATCATGTGTTTAAGGTTTATATTTATTTGGAGAAAGAAAGATAATCTTTGTGCGCTAATTATGCAAAATAGATTAAAAATATATTATGACAATGAAAGTGTGAATTTTTAGTCTATTAATGTTAAACATTGTTAACCAACTAGTATTGTTATTCATTTTTTATTTTAAATCATTATAGGCTATAAGAGTTAATATAATAGAAAGACAATGCACTTTCCTACTTTTTATGAAAAAAATCTCTCTAACATAAATTTAAAATTTAATTCTCTAACCGTTAGTAAAAATGACAAAAAATCCATCCGTTCAGTTTTGTTATAGTAAAATCCTTACACTTCCATGGCATGTATATACTAAAGGAAACCGCTACTAATTGTTGCTATGCTTCTCGGTGATAGGGTGATGTGGATGGGAAAACATGAACAAAGGAAACAACTGTTAACTACTCCGAAGGAAGAGGAACTGCATCCTCCACAAACCTAGCTTTTAACTTCCCTAAAAACTGCATAAAACCACACCCTAACTATCGTAACCGTCAAATTTAAACAGTCAGGATTTAATTTCAGAATGTTTCAACAATCCAGATGATTCCTGTCGGTGACTACACTCACCGCTGACAATATGATATATAATGACTCGTTGCCTTTTAGGTTGGTCAAAACAAACATACATACTTTGTAGATATCTCATTAATAGCAGAACTATTTGCAAGGTTTATAAAGGATGAGATTAGAATAAACATTTTTCACATCTTCATATTTACACTAAAACATTATTTTTTATCTCTTGATTTCAATTATAATAATATTTATTATATCTTTACTATTATTATTTTTTTCTCTACTCCTCTCACAATTACTTTCAAAAGTATTAAAAAATTAACGAGATTATACCATGTTTCTCTAAATATGTGGATGAACATTAATATTTTATCTTTCTTCCATTCACAACCATCCTCGTAATATAGGAGACACACGCAAAAAAAATAGAGAACCTAATGAATGCTATTAGCCATAAACTTGATCAATGGTCATATCAAGCCACTAATCACATGATGTACAAGTTATTAATATGCCCTATATTAAACTAAATCCTAAAAAAGGAAAGGAAAAACAAAAACAGTCACTTGCCCCCACCAAAGTGTGTCCCTTTAATGGCCTTGCAAACGTCGAGCTCCAATCCAACCCTTCACAAGTGCGGTTCCATGTGGGCTAATGTTGGCTCAAGGGTGCCCCCATGGCCCCATTGTGATGTTCTAAACAACTTAAACATCTATGACATCATCTAAAGTCCCCAACTTATTGATAGTAAAAGTCACATGCATGCACTTGAAAATAAATAATGAAGAAAACATGAATAAGCCAATGGAACAATCCTTTTCCTCCATTGTTGATACAATCTCAACAAATATGGAGGTGACATTAGAACTCTTATCTTTATGACATTAAATTATTGTTTTAAATGACTTGTAAATGATATGACTCCTTACGAATATAATGTCATATAAATACTACAATAAGGAAGACACACAACAAATCTTTCAAATGAAGGTTTGCAAGTAAAAATTGGGTCAACGATGTCACATTTTAACCCTAATTCATAAACAGATTATGTTAAAAGTAAAGATGCTAGACGGATGATAATTCCATGTTTTATGTTTTGATGGATTCTATTGACGAAATCTGAGTCCTTACTTTGACTAAAAATATGTATACTATCATTTAGGTTATAGAAGAAGTTAACTTAGATACTAAATTACTACAATCTAAGTAACATAACGAACATTGTACGATTTGAGATGAACTGATCTTTAAGAGAATACAAAGAGGAAGAACATGAGACAATTTTCTTATGATTTTTATTAACTCCAAATAAATATTTAAATATATGGAAATAAGTAGGGATGAGCTCGGTACCGTACCCGTACCAAACCGGTACCATTACCGAAAGTACCCGGTCCCGAATCTTATAAAAAACGAGTACCGGTACCGTACCGAATTTGGTATATGGGTACAGGTACAGGTACCGGTATTTCGGTACCCGGTACCTCTTTGGTGCCCGTTACCTCCACAACATTATATTTTTAGGCTTGCTACATGGTGCATGTTTGGTTACGATACCCAGTACCTATTTTGGTACCCGATACCTTTAAAAGTTTATAATAACTAAATAAAAATAAAATATCAAAAAAACTCCACATAAAATGATAGTTTTTACTTTCCTCATTTTCTGCTAACTCAATCCACACAGTAGTCCACCATTCATTTTTATTAAAATCATAAATAATATATATCTTGACATCATAGTAAAGTAAGAAGAATGACATTAAAAAAAATAATTATTACCCTCAAAAGTCAAAACAGAATACTAGTTGATGGGGTGAAAAGTATTACAATACAAAATATAAATTCCAAAATAACCTATTCGTGTTCGGGTACTAGCGGGACTATACGGGACTTTTGGGTAAAGTACCGGTACCGGTACCGGCTAGTACCGATCCCGAAATATAAGAAAATTAAGTACCGGTACCGGTACCTTATACATATTTTTAGTACCAGTTGGGTACCGGTACTGGGTACCAAATACTTATCCCTGGAAATAAGAATTAGAGAGTAACTAACTAAACAAAACGTAAGGAAATAAATGAGATAGCTAGTTGCATGGGATGTGTAGATAACCATGCATCATAAAGCGTTGTTGAAACTTTGAAGAAGGAACATCTATTAAAAGGGAAACGGATTGTGATGGTGAAGATGTGAGGGTTGATTGGGTTGAAGTTAACAATGAAGGCAGGGATTTAGGAAGTAATAGTGATGGTGGAGAGGCAATGTGAGCATTCACTCTGTCCTCTATTAAGATCCACGACTTGATAGAAGGTTTATGGTTTGAGAATAAAGATTTCTTGTTAAATATATGTACGAGTGCCTAAAATGAAACAATTGAGCAATGCGTTGGAAGGTAGACCAATGATGTAGTTGCTAAGTCTTTCGAATTCGATAACAAATGCGACAACAGTGGAAGTTTAATCAAAGCCACTTGATGGTTTGTTATACGAGGATGGACCACAACCTTTTTCAAATGATTTGGTGAAAGACTCCCAAGTAGTAAGTAAGCTATTGTTGTAGGAGTATGTATACTAGCTCCACGCACCGCCTGGAAGACTAAACAAGGCCATAACTAGTTCGTTGTGAGGGTGTGATGTTATAGAACATGAAATATTGGCCAACTTGAAAAAGCCAAACCCACACGTTTGTGTAAGTAAATATGGCTAAGGTGAGTTTTGATGGAAGAATATTAAGGCTGTGGGCGGGTGGTGGCGGTGGTGAGGGTGGCGGAGGAAGACACATTGGTCCTTAAGATGTGGATGATTATGGTTTCTGTTAATTGAATTGAGCAACGAGTTGGGTAATAAAGGCATCAAGTTACTTTTTTTATGGTTTTTGAGTTCATAGACAAAGTCTCCACCATGGTTGCAATCAAGTCATCGATCGATTGATTCTCACGTCGGGAAGCAATTATGGTTTGCGCATCTAGCTTGTCTTCAATCCACTAAAAGTGTTGGCAACTTTTTGAGTTAAGGTCAGGATTGATTTACTTCTTGAAATAGACAGTTCGTATCAATAACTCTGAATATAATGTGATTCTATTTAGTATAAACGACACTAATTGAGTTCCAAAATGAATTCAATGAGGTATAACCTGATTTATTATAAGGTAATCGAGTTCCATATGTATAATACGTATAATGCTTATTTACATTATTAAAGTAGAGCTTCGATGATAACACATAGTGCTCGGTTTATAACAAAAGACCAAGCACCATTCAATAACTATTTTTTTAATTTTATAAGAGCATTCACAGTGGAATCTCTAAAAAGATATGAGTGTGTCTCTTATATTATATGGAATGATTTTGAGTGGTTGTGAGTGAAGGATAGAGAAAATGTTATTGTTGATTGGTATATTTGAAGAATCTCAGTTTAATCCCTATAAATTTTTTAATATTTTTTAAAATAGTTGTGAGTTGAGAAGAAATAAAAAAATAATAATAAAAGTATAAAAAGTATTATTTAATTGAAAAATAAAAAAAAATAGTAATTTTAATATAATTATATAAATAAAAATAATAAATCCGCAGCTTTTAGTTATAAACAATAAAAAATGGAATCTAGCAGCTCTACTTAAGGATCTCAAAGGTAAACACTAAAGATCCAAAGGTAAACACTAAAGATCCAACAACCCCACCTCAAATCAATTAATAAACATATATTTGTTAAAGATATATCCCTCCTATATTTTCATATTCTTTTTGAAAGGTAAAGTGGATAATTAACAGGCCAATAGCTCATTCGATCATCTTCACTACTCGAGTAAACAGCCCGAGATTACACTTAGAAGGAAAATTACCATTTGTGAGAGAAAACCATATGATCCAACCTAAAAACATTTTCTTTTATATCATAGATGAGACTTGAACGCAATACCTTCCGTATTTTCACGTGACATTCGTTTTAATTTCACATCACTTTCACTTACACGAATATAATCTTTACTCGGACCGGGTTTAATTCCTCAATCACTAGGTTAATGACACCATTATGACAAAGTGGTCATGCTCCAACATTTAATCAGTTGATATTATTTTGACCTACTGCAAATGCCATCCAAAAGGCTTCTCTTTCTTGTAGGCCCCAATTCAATAATGTCTTCCTTTCTAAACCCTCATCCCCTCACCCCTTTTACTGTTCACAACCACCACAAACCACCTACAAAACCCCAATTTGGCTGCTCTCTGCTCTTGTACTGTACAACCACAGGTGGTCTATCATTCAAAAGCCTGTTTCACTGAATTACAGACATGGGTTAGCCTGCAATTCAGCTCAATTAAGCTTCATCATTTATGGATCTAATTCACTTCATCAGTTTGTGATTCAGGGTTCTTCAGAATTTAGGTTTATCAGTCTGTGAATCTGGATTCTCTGAGGTATAACAATTATAACAATAACAAGAGGAATACTAATCATCTCCATCTTTATCAAAATCAAGAACTGTTGAATGCAGAAGTAGAAGAAAATAATATCGACTCCCATGGATTCCGTCAATTTCATCGACAATTTCAGCAAATTCAAGAGCTTTCATCTTCCCAACACCATCTCTTCAATGGCGGATTAGGGTTACATAACAAACGCCCTTATCTCCCTTCTTCTGTATACACCCCCAATTCGCCTGAAAAAATGGAGGAAAATCATCATCACCACCACCACCAATTCAACCACAGAACAACTACGCCGTCGAGATTGGGGCTGAGGACCACCGTCGGCGGCGGTGGGGAGATAGTGGAGGTTCACGGTGGCCACATTGTACGGTCCACCAGCCGGAAAGACCGTCACAGCAAGGTGTGCACCGCTAAGGGACCACGAGACCGTCGTGTTCGTCTTGCAGCTCACACCGCCATTCAATTTTACGACGTACAGGACCGCCTTGGGTTCGATCGTCCCAGTAAAGCCGTCGATTGGCTCATTAAGAAAGCTCAATCCGCCATTGATGAACTTGCAGAGCTTCCGCCATGGAAACCCACCGGTGGTTCATCCCCAATTGTGGATATTGAGCAAAACCCTAACGACGAAACCCAAAATTACCATCGACTGAGTCAATTGGAGGAGCAGCAAGATGATGATATTGTTGGTAATCACATGGGTGATGTTCGAAACTCGAGTTTTTTGCCTGCATCGATTGATTCGATCAAGTCTTTTTTTCCTTCATCTCCGATGAACAACAATGGTTCTTCAGGTGCACAATTTCACCACAGTTTCAGCAGTCGGAATGAAGATTTGAAGCTCTCTCTTCAATCGCTTCAAGGAGATAATAATATTTATTACGATGGCTCCGGTTGGCCGGAGACCGGACCGGAGAACGGTGGGTTCAGTGGGTTTATGTTTAACTCTCCGGCGATACCTACGACGGCGTTTCTGCAGCCGTTGATCGGAAAACCAACAAATGGTCAGTTGTTGAATTACATTTCTCAGAGGGGACCCCTTCAGTCCAGTAACACACCTCCAGTTCGAGCCGGGGTCGAGCCGCTGCAGTTCACTGATGCAGTGGTCAATCAACATCAAACCCTGGGCTTCCACCACCCGATGCCGGGATTCACTTCCGGCGTTGGGGAGTTATCGGGGTTTGATGTTCCAGCACGAATCCGAGGTGATGAGGAGGAACAGGATGGCTTATCTGATAAGCCGTCCTCTGCTTCCTCCGATTCGCGCCATTGATTCATCACCATTGTTCATAATCATCTCTCCCAAAGGTCAAATCGCAATCCCATTCACTTCTATGTTGTTCTTGTTCTTCAAGTTGATCTAATTTTCATGAAAGGAAACAATTATTGCAGGAAAAGTTTGATGATTTTCTGGTGAGAGTAGTGCAGAATGTGACAGATTGATGAATCTAATGGCTGATACACAGTGAGAAGAAGAAATCTGAGTTTAATTTCAGGTTTTCAAATCTCTGTTTATGTTCAGTTTTATTGTAATATTCAGTGTTCATGTTTGAAGTATGAATTGAGCTATCTGTTCAGCTCAAGACTCTGTTTGGATTAAACTCTCTGTTTTAGTCTATTCTGTTTCTAGAATCTTGAAATTGGTCGAGTTTTGGGGTTGTTTGGCCCTGCGTGTTAGACACTGGTTTTTAACGGCAAACTCACATGTCCACTAAACATAGTCGCATTACCTACAATGAGACCTTTGTTGTCTTGTTATTATGCTTTTATAAGTCACATATGATCATATATTAGTTTTTGGATAAAAAAATAAAGATTTTGTCACATGGGTAAGAACAGTGTACTCTGTTTCCGTTTCCATTTCCTTTCTACTTGTCACGAATCAAATCGAAGAAGATGATGACGACGACAATGATGGTGAAGTTTGAACTGTAGTTTGAAAAGCCTACAAAAAGAATGTGATGAAGAATAAATCAACGAGTCTGATCTTCCCAGTGGTTCCATCTCCATCGATGCTTGGTTGCTTCGGGTAATAAGTCGTTTTCAAGTGATTGGGTTCTATATTTGTAACAGAATTCATGCTTGAGGTATGCATGTGCTATTAATTTGGTTTTGGATAGCATTCTTTGAGCTTGACTTTGAGGGCAAATTAAGAACTTGAAAGCTACTTGATTTGATTTTAGCTTTTAACAATTCGATCGTGAGTAGGTCAAAAACAGTTTGACATGTTTACACGTTTACACATATAAGGGTTCTGATTATTCTTTAGACAGCAGCAATATATTATCAGAAAGGGTTCTAATAATACGATGAATCAACACAATTAAATAATAACTATACGTTAACAATCAGTCACAAGCACACCAAAATATATCTTACAGATCAAAATCATAAACCATTCTCACTCAAGTAAGAAAATTGTCAGTTATGCATCCAAATCATTTCATGAAGTACCTTTGATTGCACCTTTTCCATTACTCACGTGAGGCTTCACTGCAACCACTATCTTTGGTGCACCGCCACCATGCTTTGTCTTCTTACCTGGTTTCGGGTGCCGCATAACCACCCGAGCCTCCCATGGGCACACCGCGATCCACCGCTCCTTCCAGCTCCATCCCCAGCTCTCCTTGCTCAAATCATAATAAGCTTGTCCGAAATATCGATTTGAGTTCGCCCTCCACTTCACAAAATGTTATAAAAAAGGGGTCAATTTCAAAATCATCCAAACAATCATGGTGTTAGGGTTCTTGTTAATGTGTAAATTGTAAAAAGGCGGCTATAGACGTACTTGGTGATAGAAGGCATAAGCCATTGCTCGTTCGCGCTTGTTTGTGGCTTCCTCACGTTGTTGCATCCTTGACACGATCTCTTCCATTGTCTCGGGCCCGCCACACCATTCGACCTGTTGGAAAAGAAGACAAGCATTCAAAACTGTTGGTGCATACATGGCCATTATAAAGTATTTATTGAGTGAATTTGTATGTACACTTGTAAGAAGATAGAGTGGTGATCACTACCAAGAGTAGTGAGACGATCATTTACAAGATTAGTGAGACAATATTGTCAATCACCGCGAGCTTAGAGAAATGAGAATAATTGATCACTGCCTTCTTAGTGATATGTTGTAACAATGATCTCCATCAACTTAAGGAGGAGACTTTAGTGGAGGCAAAATCTCAATTGAAGATAGATGAGTGGATGCAAGGAGGAATCATTATCATCCACCTAAACCACTATACATTTGGTGTTCCCTATTCCCTTTTATATATACATGAGAGTCTTAACTCTTAACATATCCAAGAGAAACAGAAGTTGTTTAAAACAAAAAAACTTTTCACGCCTCTAGGTTCATATAACATTTTAAGGATAGTGAGTATTATGGATGTCTAGTAGAGGCATTAATTCCTGATACTAATTGAACTGCCCATGACGAAAACAGGTTAATGTTGGAGCTATAAAGTTCGGGTCATAAACAGGTTTCAAACAGCCAAATTGCAACTAAAAAGTTGAGTTTAAAACTGTAACATAAGAAGCAGACATTCTAATCTTATATTATTTTCCTTTGTCATTTTTGCAGTTGATTTTTATCTTACATCAGTTTTCAACAATACTAATCATACAAACGAGTTGACACAGCTGACCCCTCTAACAAACGTGTTCAATCTTTCGACAAGAGAAACTAATTGCATTTGGTTTTACTAACCCACCAACCCGAACATGACACAGATTGCGACCCTAGTGTTTGGATTGGTGTTATTGACTGGATCATCCTATGTTGTCGAAAGCCCTCTGGTCTCACGCCTAGGCCCTCAGGCATTTTCGGATAAGGTGCATTACTTTTTCTTTTTAAATCCCTTGGTATTTATGTTTCCTAAAATGGTTTAAATTCTTGTACTGCAAAATACAACCCTTTATGAGAATGAGAAAAAAATTAGTTCATACCTCAAGTTCATGAAGCTTAGACTCAAATTTCACTTGATTCTCCAACTTCTTTTGCCTCATCCGCCCTTCCGCCACCATCCAATGGCGTCGGTTTCTGATTTCTGTTTGCATTTTGCTCCAAAAATGTATTTTGTTAAGAGCAGAAGCAGCTTGTTTTGTAAGTGCATCAGCCTCGACTAACTCCCGAAATCTTGATGTGCCTTTCAAGCAACGTAATGCTTTTCTTGCCTACACAAAATCCACTTTAGAAATCTTTTTTTATTAATAATGAATGCATTTAGTATGATTATAAAAACTGTTATTACAGTAAAGTTCCAAGTCTTTAAATACAAAAGTGTATGCATTAAAAATAAACTTCGGTTGACATTTGACCTATTACCTTTTCAGCTATTTTTTGTTTGACCTGCTTGAGGTGAAACACAACCCAAACTGACACATTTATTTATATGTTAGGAATCATTTTGTGAATTTATCAAGATGTATACCCGATAAGAACGATATGCTGTTTGGATTCGAGTAGCAGCAAATTCTCTTGTTCCTGTGCTCCGACCAATAACTTTCGTACTGCCAGCACGAAAATTTGATTCTCTCACAGACGAATCTCGGCTTCTTGAGCCATTTGAATTCTTGGAATCCTGATGAATCTGCTATAAGAAAAGATAATATTGAAGTTCAAACAGACTAACTGGCAACTTTAAAACGCGATTACAATTTTCTCAAACTTATTATTAAGTTGATTAATGTTCCTTTACTTATCAAAATTACCAATGGAAGTTAGTGCTACTGAAAATATTAATGTCACTTGAGATAAGTTTGAATTCAAAAGGTGTTTAATTTGACCTCAAAAGTCAAACATCCCCTTTTTCTATTTTCTTAATGGAGCTGTATATTCGCTTAAGGTGTCTTAATACAACGAAAATTTAGTAGAAGATGGCATGGTATCCATATTTTTAAGAACAAAAAGATCACAAATTAAATAATTTCACTTAAAAAATAATATTGGAATCAATAATATCCATAATTTCAAGAACAAAATGATCAACTGAATCAATATTGCGACAAGATGGCATTTTACCTCTATATTATTGAGTCCGTTTTCCTTCTTCCTTTTACCGCCAAATAACCTCTTAAACCACCCGCAAGCACCCATTTAAGTCGGTAAACTTGATCAAACACCTAGCAAAAAAGCATAAATGTTGTTCAGAATTCTCAGAGAAAGTATTTGAGATGATTAAAAGTTTAAAACACACCTGATTAAACAGTGTGTTAATCTTTATGGAATTAGACAATCAATGTAATTACTTGAAAAACATGTGATCAAACCCACATAACTCACACGCATCTAAACCTGAAAACAGCAATGACTCAGTCATATCTTCAACATTACATTAAACAACCAACCCTAATTCTATATTTTTAATAAACAGATCCTAAGAAGAGGGTTTTCAGTTTTCACTACAGAATCATCAATACAAAGTAAAACCAAAACATACATCAATCAAGAAACAACACAATCGAATCAACTAATAACGCCAACAAAAGATCATCACTAAGACACCATTAAAGCATCAATGATTCAATATACATCAAACAACACTAACAAATAATCAAACCCACATAACTCACATACATCTAAACCTCAAACACCAATGATTCAATCCTATCATCAACATTACATCAAACAACAAACCCTAATTCAAGATTAAAAAACAAATAGATCATAAGAAGAGGGGTTTCCACTTTTCACTACAGCTTCATCCATTCAAACATAAAATTCAACATACATAATCAAGAAACAACAACACATACATAATCAAGAAACAACAACACAATCGAACCAATTACCAACAGTAACAAAAGATCATCATCAAAATTCACCATTAAAGCAATCAACCAAAAGGGTTTGACGTACCAGAATCTGAGATCAAGAACCTGATGGGAAAGAGGTGAAATTGCGATACTAAGAAGAAAAGAAGGCAGTAGATAGAGAAGAGAGACGTGGGCCATGGCCATGGCGATTGAGAATTTGTTGATAATATTGACAGTGATGAAAGGGGTTTGTGTAGGTGAGAAGTAACCTCAGAAGGTGATGGATCAACAAGATTACAGATCAAAGGGTTTGATCTTCAAAACGTTAATTGGGGATTCAAACCTACAACAGAAAATGAAACCACAACTGTTCTGAACTTCTGATGAGGATAAAAAGTGAAACGACATCGTATTTATGCGAACGACGCTATATGAAGGTTAAAAAAAGTTTGTAATTATGGTCTCGGCGGGGCTCGAACCCGCGACCTTCGGCTCATAAGACCAACGCTCTAACCAACTGAGCTACGAGACCTCGCCTGTCTTAATTTACGATTCTAAATATATACTTAATTTAATGAATATCTCATTTGTATTTTACTATTTGTATTGTTTACATCATATTATATTACTTTCATTAATTACCATATTTTTTGAAATTTAAGTTGATAAAATCGTGTGTAAATTACACGTTAGGAGCACTCTTCATAACTTTTCGTCACATATCATTAACAAACATACTTTTGTTGGTAGCTGGCCAACAAAATTCACCATATGCTTGAAATAAATTTGTGTATTATACTATTATTTGTTTTCTTTATTTTTTTAATAGTAACTTTCATTATACCACCACAAATCTACATGATCTAACAAGGTGTTACATAGGCAACCACCTATAATACATTACTTAAATCAAATTTGCACCAACTGTTTCAATCTAAATTAACTAGGTTTGTATTGTTTTTTAGTAAGAGAAAGCTCATTAGTTTTATCTCCTCCATGTTTTTTTCCACAAAATATTCATGTTAAAGAAGATTAGATTGTTTCTTTCCTTCTATATTCCCCAACAAGATACTAGAATCAACGTGTGAATTATCTTCTTTCGAGAATTGATAATGGGAAGAGTCTTTCGGTAGTCCAATAGATCGGTTGTAGAGAAAGCAAAGATTTGTGGACAGGGTCGGTCCCGAGAATTCTCAAGGGACTTTGGATTCGATCCGAGAATAAAAACGGACCCCTATACTACGACATATAAAAAAGTTTAAACCGAATAACTTGTATATAAAAATTTATAATACGATAATAAGTTTTATGACAATCAACAAAACCAAAGTATTGTAGTAAAATGATAAATTTTTTGGAAGCAAAATTCTCGATCAAGTCTTTATAATTCATATTCTCCAATACATTGCTTTCAATAACTATCATCGTTAATTCATTGAGTTTTTATCGAGGTAAATTATTTAAAATATTAATGGGCTATTAGATAAAGTTTAATGGGCTAAAAAGTCATAATGTTATTGAGTTCGTTAATGTATTAATTAATAGATTAAGTTTTTTATTAATATATATACACACACACACGTAATATATAATTTTTTTTTTTAATTCCGGGCCCCTGAGGAGATCGGGCCCTAGGCGGTCGCCCACCCGACCCCCCTCAGGGCCATCCCTATTTGTGGAATTCTACACCGGGACGATATTCCTTGTAAGATGTAAGAGGCAACGAGACATCCGATGAAAAGATGGTCCTTCAATTCCTGTGATTCCTCATATAACCTGCATTCAATGGAAGGGATTTGGACCTGCCGCGAGTATAGACCCATTAAGGTAGGGAGCCTATTTCACATCGCTTTGTTACGCAACATTGGAAAGTATCTGTTAGCGGGCCTGCAAAGGAGCGAGTTTCCAAAGCGAAAGTGGTCGTGACCAATTCCAAAATAAGACAGTACCCTCAAAAGATGAGATTAATCTATCTGCAACCAGTCATCAATCCAGAATTTAATGCTCCTATCGGTTTTGGCTTGAATCATACTGGGCAGATTGAAGTTTAACGCATCAAGAGTGATCGATTTTTGACATGTTTAGCCAAGTGCCAGTGAAACGACCACTAGTAGGGATGAGGGGAACATTCGTAGGCAAGCTATGGAATCTTTGAATTATTCGTCTCCATAGGTTGTTTGTCTCGGTTCTATATCTCCACCACCACTTAGCAATTAACACTGCATTTGTTTGTTTGAGAGATATGAGACCCAAGCCCCCAACATGCTTTTATAGCGATGACTTGTTCCCAATAAATCCGGTTTATTTTTCCTTTGATATCATTATCGCCCCAGAAAAATCTCCTCCCCAAGAATTTTAGTTTGTCTAACACGCTAACGTTTTTGAGGAGCTTCATCTAACACTTTTTGAGGAATTCTAATTTGTCAACACTCCTCAAGAATTTTTTTTTGTTATATACATGTTTTTTTAACAAAACTATACAGCTATACCTAATATATAACTACTTTCATATATAGTTAGGGTATGTTTTCATGAATGTACTATAAATGAGATGTGTTGTCTCATTAGTCCTTTATTGAGACCCAAAAGTGTTGTATGACACTATGACCTAATAAACACCATTTAGGTGTTCTTTTTGGTCTTATTACTTGTAGAGTTGCCAAGACGGGACCCTATGAGAAAGGGCCAAATCCATTTTCATGGGTTAAGAAAAGATTTTGTTGATGCTCTCATGACTTTGCTTTCTTCATTGGATTCTGACTCAAGAGATATATGTGAGGTTGTCATTGCTTAAAACCCAAGTCTTTTGCCTTAGTCTTGACACCACCTAGAAGAAAATAAGTGCATGATTTTCTTTTTTATAAAAAACACACATTGTGTTAAAATTTATAGAGAATTTAATATATACGTCTACGAACTTTTAAAATATCACATATGTATCTGTAGAAGCGTTCAAAGTATCATATACATCACCTAGAAAAACTTCACAAATATTATATATGCATAAACCATCGACCATCCTAAGTGTGACCCTCACCCTTCATTCCCGGCTTTTCTTTCGACCACATAAGATTGGGGTTATAATTTCATAGGTGCCGTTCACTTTGGTCTGAAAACCTTCGAGGCTAAAAAAATTAAACCACAAGCAGCTTGTCATAGAAACTAGGGTTGTCTGCTTTTTCTATCGATATTCATAAAGCATATTAGTATTGAAACAATATATGTTTTAAAAGTATTTGACATGTTAATTGCTTAAAAAAGGTTTAAAAATACAAAAATCTCAATACGAACCTTTCAACCCACACAATATCACCCACTACCTGACCGTGACTCTTCCATCTTTTCAAGATCAAAGTAAAACTCAAGTTATATAAAAATAAAACTTACATTGTAGGGCCCAATAATGGTGCCTCTCCAAGATCGCATGTAATTGCCAATCTCAATCATCCATTTCCTAACTCGTACTAAAAAATTTCATGATGCAATACTAACGCTGGAGGTGGATCGCAAGAGGCCTCCTACTGCAATGAGCCTAATGGCGTTTGTTGTTCTTAGCAGGTTAATAAAAAGAAGAACGTCGTAACGGCAAATCCCAAAATTTATCAAAATATCATATACGCTGTTATTGAAGCAACTTTGATGATTTGCATATTTGCGCTTTGATAACTTATGCATTATCACGAACAATTTAGTTTTGAATTAAATTAAACGTTGATAAAAATAAGTGCGTCACAATGTTGTACTCGATATTCTATAAACATCTCATTTTAAAAGCTATAAAAGAATAGAAAACAAGAAAAAAGCTATGAGCGGATCACGTGTCACAATAAAGTAGGGCGAACTTAAGAGGAAAAAAAGAAAAAATATACAATCTAAATGATAAGCCTACTTAAAGTTGAAAGGAACATATTGTAACTTTATGAGAGACTTATTTATGATTTTTAAAAAATAATTATTAAAAGGCTTATACAAGCATGTATACCGGCATACATCTCGTGTTATGAACTCTCAGTGCAACGGAAGCATAAAACCATTAAAAAACCAACATCGGAACATTGTGACGAACCCGTGGGTTGAATGGTCTGTAAAACTGTAATAAAACTAATGTTGTAGGCTGAAGTAACCAAATTACAAAATAAATATTTTGAATTTAAAAAAATAAGTTGTTGTAAAGAAAATGAAGTATATATTGTTTTATTTGAGTCATGTGTATTGATCGCGCGTTGCGAGTACCGGGTTTGAATAAAATTTATATGGAAACATGCGTAGTAACTATGATGTTTCAACTGTATATTTGTGAAAAAATAAAAAAAGATATATTCTATTTGAGCCGGATCTATTTCGAACAAAACTCATACCGGAACTTAGATAAAAAGATAAGCGGTAAATCCAAAATATAAGAAAAAGCTATATTTTAGAATTTATAAGACAAAACTATAATATGTAAAAAACTAATTCTAAGAATAAATAATATTAAACTTTTAGTGGAACGTTAATAAAAAAACAGGAACTTGACCAATGACGTTGAGTAAGTGTTCCCATCTTATTCTAATAAAAAAGTAATCAAAAGAGACGCATGACAACACTATATTTTTTTTATCAAAATTTTTTCGTTTCTTTCTACTATTAAATAATTATATTAATTACTAATAATATTATTTACAGGTACGGATCTATTCATTTTTGAGGGGGTGGGAAGGCCCCTCTGAAAACAAGCCAGCAAGGGAAAAGAATGATACATTTTAAGCAAAAAAAATGTTTAGGCCCCCTAGCTGATGTCTTGCAGGCCCCTGTTGCTGAAGCAAATCAGGGGGAAGGTCAAAGAATTCACAGCAAAGAACAATTTTATTATCGTGTTAATTGGACTGCTATTGTTCAAAAGCAGAATTCGAGAAGCCTTGTTTGATGCAAACCTCAACAAACAAAACACGATGGAGAAGAGGGGATTGGGGGTTGTATCCTATGTAGCACCGGAACGGCTAAGGGAGGGGGGTACGGGTACGGGTAACGGCAAATATAAAAAATTTTAAATACGGGTACGGCAAAGGTACGCCCAAAAAAATAAAAATATATCAAACAATTTCCAAAATAGACATTAAAAAAAATTAAACAAATTTCAAAAACAAATTCCTTAAGTAAATAATTGTCAATAATCAAATCATTTTCATATCCTGGTTCTTCTAGTGTGAGATTGGAGGAGCCGGTTGCTGCTGTTCTTGTTTCACATGATTGTTGGGACTTGGGAAACGTAAGTTCAAAAGCGTTTATACCATAAATTAAATAGGAAACGCGACCGAAACTCCCTCGAAACGTCCCCGTGCAGTACCCCCGAAACAGAAGCGCCCTAGAAACGTTTCTTAGGCGCTTCCTAGGCGTTTCCGCTTCGAACAGGTACCCGAAACGGGTACTGCATGCTTTGGGGCCACTTCGGTGCTTCTGAGGTTGTATCAACAAAATAATTGTTTATATTTTAGTTGGTATCCATTAGTTATTTGTATTTATGATGCTGCATTTCAAGATAATTATAGTATTTCGATCATTGGATGAATTAAAATGCATTGTTTAGTATTTAATGTAACAAATAGTTTTTTTTATCAAATCTGTTTTGAATTAAAGCATAATTTCATGTTATTTAATCAATGATAAATTAGTTGCATAGACATAAATGAAGGCAGAAAACGATGCAAGCCACACCTCGTTTTTCGTAAATTTGTTAAAATGTAATATATGTATGTATATGTGTGTGTTAACTTGTTTATTTTAACTCTTTAAACAATATGCTTTATATAGGAAAGGTAGCCCATATGATCTAATGTCAAAAATTTAAGCTTTAATAATATGAAAAAAAAAAAATTGGATTGTAGTTTATGTTTTAATTTAAACCAGCCAAAAAGTGAGCCAATTAGTCAAGCTTACCTTTGTTCCGGTTTGAACAAGCATCAAGGGAGCTGGAGTTATTTACACAACCTTATTTCTAATTCAAAAAGGTCAAAGGTAACACTTAGTGTCCCTAAGTTAACATATTAACCAATCCTTTTGACTTGTTTTAACTTTTAACCAACCCAGTTTAGCGGCTCATCTTTTGCCCCTGTTGATTGAAAATCCTGGATTCGTCACTAGTTATTTAACTTTTTTAGATTACAAATAGTTTTTAATTAATTAAGAAATAGATCTATCTATTAATGTTATTTCTAAAGAAATAAATCTTTATAAAATAAGTAATTTTTTAAAACATCAAACTTTTTTTAAAATATGAAATATTTTAAAAATGATGTTTTTAAAAAGTATAATGTTTATAAACAAAAAATAATTAAAATAGAGAGTTATAATGAGAAAATTTTTAATAATGATATTTTCTTAAAACGTTTTGCTTTAAAACAATATGTTTATTTAAAAAACAAAAAAATTAAAAATAAATAGTTTAAAAAGTTGATATCATTGTTTTATTACTTATAGTCTTTACTCGTACGAAATTTTAATCATACTTTTCTTACTATATAGTTATGTAATAACAAATTAATATTTTATTTATTCAATACTTGTAATACTCGGAGTATTAAAACGAGTGCTAGTATAAAGCATCAAGAAAAATTAATTGCAATCATTTAATTAAGCTCCACGCTAACATAATATAACTATGTCACTTACTAATACCGTAATATTTCACGTTCAAATTCAATCGGTTTCGAAAACATGAAACACATACTCGCATATAATTATTTTATTGTTGTTTCATTCATAACAACGATTGTGCATTAAAAATAATTATACCACATAAAAGACGATCCTTGTCGGGATTAACCAAGATTACACTTTGGATTTAGAAGAATTTATATTTGACTTTATTGGTAAGCACATGCATGCATGATAATATATTAATTTAATTATAACATTTCAACCTAAAATCCTATCAACTTTTCGTAATCCGATCGTAGTTGGAACGTTAGTGTTTATTAAATACAAGATTTTATTGCTCCATACCCAGAAATATAATTAATCCCATATATATTATGTACTAGATTTTCGACCTCTTAAATTATAATAAAGTAAAAGGATTCCTACAATTAATAATCAATTTCATACATATTTCACCATAATTAATCTCCACCATTAAGTAAATATATTACAATTATTGGCTTTATTGCAAAATTTTGAAGCAAGAGCAATTTCAATACTGAATAAAAGCTTAAAAAAAGTGTATGAAACATCCAAGCAATTATACGTAAATGTTTATACAGTCCTCGTAGATTCTATTTAAAATCGGTTCATTATCGAACGTATCTATCTTTATAAAATTATTCGTCACGTGAATCCATAAACCTTGAAAATCAAAGTTGAAACATTGATATGAAGATGCAAAGTCACATGTTACATTACACTTATGAGTTTCAATTTTCAATATTATATCTTATGTTATAGATTTGTATTGAATAATATAATACGTCAGACGTGCAAAAAGCGAGACATTGTGTCTCAACTAGGCAAAAATTTAATTAAAAATATTAAGGATCAATAAAAAATTAATTGAATTTATAGAATTGTTATTATTGTCTCGTGTGTAAGGTGTTAAACGAACCGAATGAACACCACAAAATTTTGTTCGTGTTCGTTCATTAAAGAAATAAAGTTGTTTACACAAAATTTTAATGAGCATAAATAAACACAAACAATGACAAACTAAACAAATACATATTCATGAACATAATGAAGACGAACTGTCAAACTTTAACACAAACTTAACATAATTTTCGGAACATATTTGACATAATTATTATAAACATAATTAACATTAAAACTTAAGAATTTGACAAGATTTAACATAAACTGAAACTGAAAATGGTTAAATGAGCAATGTTGCGTAGACATATAATAGTATAGAGAAATTTTAATACTTTTAGAAATTAAAATAAGTCAAATAAAAATGTAAAATATAAAATATTTAAATAAACAAACACAAACAAACATAAACGACATGTTATCAAATATTCACTAACATAAATGAATGAGCGTGACTTATGTTCATGTTCGTTCTTTTTACTTAACAAATGCAATTTTCTTGTTCGTATTCATTCGTTTAATAAACGAACAAATATAACCGAACTCTCCGCTGACCAGTTTACAAAGTGTTCGTTAAACATTCACCTCGTTTACGACTTTACTCTTTTGAATTTATGGGACGGGGGTGAACAAAACCGGTTAATAATTAACACTCATTTTTTTTCTTTTTTAGTTTTTAAACACTATTATTCAATTCTATTGTTGGAAAATTTAGAAGCTTAATCTTGGGTGTATCATGTATGCCAACAATGGCGGAATGCATATTTGTGTTTGTAAAATTTGAAAGATCGACAAATGATTCATGCGACAAATTCGATCCCAAAATCTATTTACATTTTGAATTTCGAATTTCTGTCAAGTTTTTCCGATGCAAACGCCGTCGTTATTTGTCACTGATTCATCCAACTCTCCGACAGCTCAAATTTTCAAATTTATTAGCATTTAATTCTGGATTCCATTCGTCTATTAAAGTCAACAAGATCTCCTGTAATCTATGCAATTTGATGCACGTTTCGCTTTCTAATTACCATCGATTCTCATAACGTTGCGTACAATTCAATCGAATCGAATCGAATCGAATTGAATTGAATCGTATCGAATTGAATTGAATCTCGTGTAGGATTTGATTTTGTTTGTCTATATATACACGAAATTGAATGTGATTTAAATGGATGTGTTCAATGGGGCACGAAGAACACAACCCTAGGTGTAGTAACTGTAACATCTCCGGCGACCGCAACGGTGGCGGTGGCGGCGGTGGCGGTGGTGGTGGTGGTGGTGGTAGATTGTTGAAGAAGATGAAGCATAACAAAGTGCCACAGAGGGGTATGGGTGTAGCTCAACTTGAGAAGATAATATTAGAAGAACGACAGTTGAAAGATGCAGGTGTTGTAATGACATCAAATGGCAGTTCGATTAAACTCCGGCGACCGGAGATTCTGTTGCCGCCGCCGCCGCCGCCCAATCGCCACCAGTTGATTTCAAAATCCGATGAAGTGAATGTGGATTCATCGTCTAATAACTGGTGTAGATTATACAATTTTGATGGTGAGAATCAAATTCAGAATCAGAATCGATACATGATCGCGATGCCTGCGAATCCATCAATTTGGCAGCAGTTTCATACACAAAGATCACAGTTTCAGACTCCATGTTCTTCATCAATGGTTAGTATTGTCTCTCTAAGTTCTTAATTTTCATGAACAATGGTTGGTACATGCTTGGGTTAATCGGGTACGCGTGAAAAATGTACCCGTTAGGGGTAGCTAGATGTTAGAGGTGACCGTTGAGCTTTTAAAAAAATTACACTATTAATATACATATAGCCAACGTATTGAGATTTTGTGGCTTTAGGGTGCTTTTGGGGCACTTCTAGTACCCTAACATCATTAGGGTGTAAGTAAATTATAATGTTGAAGTATTTGCAGGTGAATGTGTCATTAGGAGCTACATCATCATTATCATCAACTACATCATCATCTGTCATGAATATACAGATAGAGCCCCCTTCAATCCAAAGCTATTGTGCCAACAAGTACTCGTCATCTTTTATGCCAGATGGAGATAAGGTTAACCATTTATGTTACAATTTGTTGTTTGAGATTTTCAAAAGTCAAGATTTCATCTTTGTTACAGACTGTGATAAACCTTTGGTGTTGACAGATGGTTGGATTGAAGAGATCATATCCTTTTTCAGTTGAAAATATGCCAATTCCATCTTTCAGCTGCAATATTCCTCCAATTTCAAGATCAGATGAATCTACTTCATGTAGCAATGGAGGGACTAATGGTGTAGAGCTCAATATTCCTTTTTGCAGGTAACAAAAAGGTTTCATTTTGATCAATTTTTCATGCTTTAGATGTTTTTTTTTTGTTTGGAATGTTCAAGATTTTTAACAATTTTGTTTTGTATCTTTTTGCAGAGAAAACCCTTCAAGCTTGGGGTCGCTAAAGGAACAAAAAACTGAGAAATTTATCGACGAAAATTTTGATCTCACGAAAGATTTTCTCACATTGGCTCCACCTCAATCTTCACCTTCTTCACATTCAAGGCTAAAAGAGAAGTTGCCATCTTATCAGGTGAGTTCTTTGTAACTTTTATTCTAGGCATGTCAAGATGTCAAGTCAAGCAGGTTGGGTAATAGGTTGAAACGGATCAGGTCGGGTCAGGTTATGCGTTGTGACCTGCAGATGTTTTTGTTTTGTTTTCATAAGATATTTTAGATAACTAGTGCATCTAAATCTTTGATCAAACGGTTAAAAAGTACGTGTTAATAGTAAGTTTTGGTGACTTTCAAGTTTCTACCCATTTGACCCGTCAGCTATTTTAACTACTTTCTTATTTGACCTTTCTGTGATAAAACACAATTTACATTAACGGCGGCCTCTAGTTTCCTTACATTTTAGTTTGACTCGACTTATTTATGGTTTGACTTTTTGTTTAGGGTCAGACAAGAGATTCATCTGAAACAGAATGGTCAAACCAACAACCATTGCATAGTTTCTTCCCAGCAGCAAAGAGTAATGGAACAAGCATTGGTGAAGTTGGGGAACATGTTGATCTCAGTTTGAAGCTATAGAAGGCTGGCTAATCAAATTCCTATTCATGTTTTATTATTTTTTGTTGTTAGCAGTTTTGCTCTTGTTATTCCCATTCATTTCCCAAATTTAGAAGTCGATTTTCAACAGTTATTGATTTAACCAACTGTTGTATTTTTTTCATTCGTTATAAACTACTCATATTTGATATTTAACTTGAATCATAATCACATTTGAAGCCTATAAAGTCATCATCTTCTATGATGGGTTGTTATCAGGGGCAAACCGAAGGTACGGGTATGGTCAAATAACACTACAGAAGTTTTTTATATGACATATATACAAGCGAAACCAAAGGGACTCTATAGGTATTTGACGATGACCCTCATCTCAGTGTCGCTCAATCTACATGATCTCTCAAAACTGCGATTGATTGTTTAGTTTTTTCAAAGATTAAGTTCGACTAAAATTAAAGGTCAAGGTTATGATGACACATGTGATATTGTTTGTGAGTTTAATGGTTCGTGACCTTTAATTTTCAAAGAAAACCTTTCAGCAATTTTATGCCTTTTTTTCAATGACATTTGTACGATATTGCTTTGAAAGATATGTGTTATATTAATCGGGCTCACCTATTCATTTTCCATTCTCATAGTAAAAGACTCGTCTAATAAAAGAAACAAAGATTAGAAACTTTAATATACAAACTAGCTGTCTAGATTAATTAACTTCTTTGCGAGAAAAAAAATGTATAGTGAATTGTTGAAGGTATCGCCCCTTTTATAATCTATTACGCACACATTCACTCATCGGTATCACTAAAAGTGTAAGTGTAAAAAGTAATCTAACCTTACCAGTTAAAAGATATTAAACCGGTTTTTCTCTCAAACCATTTCTGGTTTTGGTTAACTGCTTCAGGTTAGAAACAAGTTTGACTCGCATTAAACCAGTTTGAAAGCAACATATTACAAACCGATTACAAATTAACAGTTCAAGTTCAATCCTAACCGATACCAGTTACGCTTCGGGTACGTTTGCGGTTTGCTGATTGCGGTTCAGGAACCAGGTTTTTTTTTACACGGACCATCCATGAAACTAACAATGTTTTATGAACTTATAAACCTGTAACCTGGCTCACAAAAGGAGCATCAGTCATCTGGTCGTACTAGTTATTACTAGCTTCAGAAATCATGTTATCAACCCAACATCATTAGAAATTTGAATCAAACCAATTATTTAAGTGACTTTCATATTAGTTACAAAAGATCACATCAAATTGCATGCCAATCAACTGAGGTTCTTTTCTACAGATCTCATTTTTTGAAATAAATATGTTCGTGGTCGAGAGCAACAATAAAAGATGCCATGAAAAAGCATTGAACCTATGACCAACCGAAGAAATAGTCGAGAACATACACCAGGATAAGTGAAAACGGATAGAGAGCAAAAGCAATGAAAGATGTCCATAGAGGGAAGGTGGTGCGTAAGCTTCCAAAAACACCCATCACGATGCAAACAATTAGAATAACGAGCACTTCGGATGAAAAATCCCATGTTAAGCCCCTCACGTATACAAGTGCCAGAAATACCGACAGGCAAAGTACATTATTCATCGTTACCGCCCCATATAACTGCAACACAAACACAAATCAAATTGTAATATAAAGAGCCCCTCAACTAGTCTTGTTTATTAAAAAAAACAATTTACTATTGTCGTAGTATTGTTTTTATAGCCATAACTAACACGTTATTAAAAAAATTATCTAAAAGAAAACGGGTTATTATGTTCAAAGTCACCTAAAGAGTAACTTTAATGCTTACAGTGTGTCAAGTTACTTTATTTTAAAAAATAATAATTGCTGTAACATCAGTTTTATTTAATAAGACCTAATGCCTTAACTATTTATAAAAATTAGACAACAACATGTTTGCGGTTCAACCCAGTGTGATACGACTCAATGCAACCCATGAACCAACCCGTCTGACCCACTCATTCCCTCACATTGGATCTAATTTAATCTTGAATATAAGTGACACACAAACCTCGGAAAATGTAAGCGATGCAGATCTCTGCTTCTTGCGTGTTGCAAAGATGATGGCAGACACTGCTTCACTTGAGTTGGTGGCTAAAGGCAAAGCTATAAATGAGATGAAGAAGGAAGGAATACTTGTAGCAGTAGAAAAATTGCCAACAGCATCTACAAGTGGATCAGCAAAAGCAGCTGCAATAAAGGTGCCTATCAACAAATACAAAATTGCTCTAATTGACGTCCCACGTGGGTCGTCTACACCTTCCTCTTCGTCATCTTCACCGGCATCATCTCCTAAAAGATCATGCTCTTTCTTTGTCTCCTGAAAAATACATTCTTTTATTATTATTATTATTTTTCTGAAAAAGGATTAAAAGGTGTTAGTGAGTGCCCAGCCCAACCACTTACTTCATAATAGTCATGAATGTACTTCAATGTGTCGGGACCAGCAACTTGAGCACTTATTTGGGAAGCCTTGGCCTCCTCCAGCCATTTTGCAATTCCAGCGATGAATTCTTCAAAGTCAATTTCATTGTTTTCAGATGTGTCGAAATCTTTCATAACTTTTTCAACAGCATCTTCTTCTTTTAGATTTATTTCATGTAATCGCATTCCTAAGACCAAAGCCTTTAGTTCTGAATGTGAGAGATGTTCGTCTCCATCCGAGTCGATGGATGAAAATAGCCTGTCATGGATTTCCGTAAGAGGTTACCAACACGAGACACATACTGCAAACACAATTGAATAAAAGAGTAAACGAACTGACTTTGCTATAACATCATTGTTAGGTTTCCCATGGTCATCCACGAGTCCTCCAAGTGCACGCATTGTTAAGTACTTGAGAATTCTAGATCTTACATGCTTATGCTTTGCGAAAGCAAGACGTCTTCTCTGAATTTTAGGCTGAATAACCTGAAGAATGCATGTAATTTATTCATCAACTAAAGAGCCACAATATAGGGGGGGAAAAAAAGAATCCACAAACTGTTAAGAACTGCATTGCAGTATCAATATTCACCTGATAACCACAGTATGCAAGTAAAAGAGAGACTGATACAATAAGACCAAGTAAAACAGCTAGATGTCTGCCAGAATCTGAATGCATAATTTGCGGGAATTGGACAACAATAAACGGGAGCACAGATATAGCCATAATCATGGCAGAATAGCTTGTCCAAATATCAGTACTCACTCCAGATCCTGCAGTATGACAGATGCAATATACACAGGTACTAAGTTAAAAGACATCAAATACGTGTTTGATTCTATGAGACGCAGATTGAAACAATTTACGTCGAATAAGAGAAAGAAATTACCAAATAAGTTAAACCCTTTAGTATCTTGGTTATCTACAGCAACTGAGTTCTCTAAATCACACTTGCCAACATTGATACAGACTCCCCATGCTAAAGTAATTAGCATGACGGTTGAACCAGCTAATAAACCCATTCCTACAGAGACCTGCTCTTGAGCAACTTCAACACTTCCAGATAGCCCAGAAACTACAAGAAACAAGTAGATCATAAGGTACATAATAGAAGATAACTCAAAAGGCAAAAACGAACAATTACAGCAACTATACTAGCAAATCCCAATAAAAAAAATGTCGAGAATTACTCTTCTAAGCTCCAATTATGTTCCAACTGACACAACTACTACCCGCGGAGATCATACCAAAATATTCAATTTCAAACATGTTGATCAGTGCTCAATATTCCAGTTTCTCAATAGCAACAACTTGATATATATAACTCTCCAACTTAAAATACACCAATTTGAATAAATCTGCTTATTGAGAGATTTCACTATTTTAACCATTCAGCCATAGATGCTTATCAGAGAACTGATTCTAACCTTTAGAATTGAACTATACCTTAATAACGACACTTAATCAGCAAACAGAATAATAAAAAAGGCACAGTGATACCATATGATTGGTTTAACGCGAAGCATAAAGGCAAAACATTCATCATAACTTTACAAAATACTCGAAGGTCAGATCACAAACAGTTAACTTCAAAACACTCAAAAATTCACCTTCAAACCACCGGATCTAACACGAATCTAAACCAACCTAACCAGATCAGCAAAACTAAGACCTACTTCAACACGAATTCATCAAATCGACTGTTAGTTTTACCTAAAATGAGCATCGCGTCAGGAAGAGCTCCTAGCGACGGAAGCAGAAGGCCTCCGACGAGACCAGGGCCTAAAATCTCCAACAACAGTTCGCTTCCGGCGGAGAGGTAGGTAGCAGCGAGGAACATGAGGTAACCGTAGATGAGAATGAGGAAGAGGTTGCCGAGAGCTGTGGTGGTGCAGGGCATGAAGCCGTAGGTCTGCTCACAGGCTTCTGATTCTGGAGCTGATACGAAGGCGTTGAGCCGGAGGACGCCGGAGTGTTCATTGTTAAGGCCGTCGGAGACGAGATCCGGTGATGATGTGGCGGTGGTGGTGGTGGTGATGAGGCGGCCGGCGACGGTGAAGATGAGGAGAGATGAGATTGTGATGAGGAGGAGCGATTTGTGCGCCATGTGGCGGATGGTGATCGGTGGTGGTGGTGGGTTAGCGACGGTTGAGAGACAATGAAACAGGTTTTATAATAGAAAATCACGTAAAGTGAAATATTCATGGGTGGATTTTTGCATTAAATAAATTTCACCTACAATTCGGCTATAAGTAAAAAAAAAAATTTATAAGCTAGACAAGACTTCGTTTGATTCATAAAATTCGTAAGAATTTGAATTAAAATTAAAAAAAAAAATTATTTAAAATACTATTTGATTGGTCAACGAATGAAATTAAAATTGAAAAATTTTCACTCATTTATTGGAATTTATATTCCTTCCACTTACCTATAGACCGTTTAACAATAAAAAAGAATGTTCAAAATTAAAATTTTAATTTCATTCAAAATTTATCAACCAAACACGTTAACAATTTTAACAAGATTCCAATTTCATTTCCAATTCTAATTCATTTGCAAAACATTCTGCGAACCAAACGGCAACTAAGATGTTGATGAAGGGATTTTAAACTTTTAATGTGTCTTTTAGGAGTACTTAATGTCTTCGCTACATTAGGAACATATTATAATTTCAACTTAACGTCATATCAGCATACTTTAATTTCTCGTAACATGCCTTAAATCTTAATGCACTAATACTTCTCGACTTTTTTTATTTTTTTCTTAAAGAATAATATTATTAACTATGATAATCTTTAGAAAAGTTTAAAGCCACAACATGGTTAAAGATTTCAACAACGGTGGATTGTTATTGTTCCTGTGCACTCTTTATAATGTTGGTATCATTATGAATCATATCATGGGTGTGGAATACATTGTAGATATTGTCGAACCTTGAGATTTTCCTTTCCAAATCAAACCACTTGGTGTTTAGTTAACCATTGGTATGGTATTTGTCACGTTCAAGGTGCAAGTGAAAGTGTGTGCTAACCCGCTTCCAAAAGAGTGACCAACGAGTCATGGGTGAAAGAATTTTGAAACCTCAAGGCAAGCTTTTACTAAAGTGACTACTTTTTCGGCCGTCCATGGGAACAGTGACGGATCCATAATTAGTTTTCATGAATTCGTTGTTTTTATATGCTCCAATTTTATAAAGCCGGACATAAAAACTTCTGGGTCAGTTTAGTCAATTTGGGTCGGGCTAAGTTGGCCACATAATAAAAAGATGACACAAAAAGTTGATGAATCTAGTAGCAGACAATAAATACAAAAAGATAAAAGCTAAACTAACCTAGAGGTAAATACCAAATATAGTTATCATCTTATTCAAATAACTCTCTGTTATCCCTAATTCAATCTTTGTTGCAAATTTTGTAGTCTTCGAAAAAAACCCGGTTAACATTCTTCCTTTACTTTATCTTAAGTTTGTTTTTTTCCATATAAAAATCAAAATCATATGTAGTCACTGTCCAAAAATTCATTGTTGTAGCTTCAAAAATCCATACATACCTCTTTATATACTTATAAAAATTTATTGTATATCGGTGACTTCAACGTCTTACACTAAGGGGGTGTTTGGTTCGCGGAATTTGTTGGAATTAGAATTGAAATTTCAATTGGAATTGGAATTAGAAAGAATTGTACTTGGAATTCAGTAGTTTTCAAAGGATTTAAAATTCAATAGAATTGAAATCCATAAAGTGAATTTAAATTTCAAATAATTTTTTAGTGACAAAACACTCACAAAGGAATTGGAATTTAACACCCATTACAAACCATCACCACCTCCATGACCATCGATCACCGCCGCTACATACCACCGACGGTCGGCGGTCATGGGCGTTGGTGTCGGCAGCGGGGGGGATCGGTGACGAGGCAGCGTTCGGGGGCGCCGGTGGTCGACAATCGTGTGCGTCGGGTTTGAGCAGCACCGGCGACGATCAGGGTTGGCGAGGGGCGGCAATCGGGGGGTTTGGCGTGCGGCGTTCAGGGGCGGCAGTCGAGGTCGGTGGTCGGGGAAGGTGGCGGTCGCGGTCAGCGGTTGGGGGTGGAGGGGTCGGGGCCAGCAGGCGGGGGTGGCGGTCAGGTTTGGCAGTGGTCGGGGGCGGCGTGGTCGGCGGTCGCGGGCGGTCGTGGGCGTCGTTGGCGGTCGGCGATGGTGGTCAGCGGAGCTCGGAGACCGGCGGCGGTTGAAGGTTGGCGGCGGTTGGAGGTTGGCGGCATCGGCAAGGGTCGTCGGTAGGCGGTGGGCGGTGGGCGGGGTGGTAGGTGGTGGTCGGTGGATTTGAAATCCTTTAATATTTGGAAGGATTTTAAAATCCTTCATTTGAAGGAATTCGAGAGAATTAATTCAAATTTCAATTTCAATTCATTTCGCAACCAAACATGTTAAAAATGGAATTCAAATTCCAATTCTAATGAATTTTTACCAACCAAACACAATGGTTCATGAAATTCAAATTACAATTCCATTAAATTTCAATAAATTCTCGCATAGCAAACGTCCTCTTAGATTCTCTCTGGGAGTGGGTTTCATGAACTACTTGCATGTAAAAAGATTGGATTTAAAAGGGTTTATAAGTATTAAAATAAAATAAATCATAAATTATTTTTTAAATAAACCTAAAGTTGGAAACACAACTGCAACAAAGAGAAAAGATGGGAAAGTGCACGACAAGAATGCCCGTGCCACCGCCAAGCATCATCGCGTTGCGACCCTGTAGTAGTGTTCCCGCGTTGAGATGATATGAATTACACACAATTTTGTGCCTCATGAGTTTTTAAGTTGGTTTAACATATTAAATCTTGATGCTGAAATAGTGTGATTGATTTAGTAACTTACAAAAGTTTAATACAAGAGTTCGAATTGTGATATTTAATAAATTAATAACATAATAAAACTGAATTTTAATAGCTCAAAGTATGAATCATTGTCGATAGCAATTCATATTATATCAATTTAACCAATTACAATTTTAACTTTCAAATTGTATTGTAATAACAATACCATACTTATAGTCATAATAAATTTACACTCTATCTCCACTTATAATGATAATTATAAGGGAAATAAGAAGATAACATTGACTATGATATGACTGAGAATGTACAAACATAACATGTCCAATGCAATGGCGATAAGGGACAAACAATTATGAAGGTAGTTGATTGGACTGGATGATTATATGGCTGACTAGAACGTTTCACCTTTTACTAAACTATTATACCACTTTTAGGGATTCTATTGTTTACGACTCAAGTTATTAAACCCTCAATTACAATAAAAAAACACCCAAGTGTAAACACAATTTAAAAGAGCTTGATAAATTCAAAATAAGTAGATGAGCTGATAAATTCAAAAGATCTTATATTTGTCTTTAAAAAGATATTTTGACAGTAGATGATGTACTTTACAACTATAGTATTGTGGGTTCTAGTGTTACAGGATGCGAGTAGGCAAGAGTTTTTTCTAGAAAATTTTAGATGTTGCTATTAAATATATGAACTTATATAGAAAAATACACACATATACATCACACATATATACATGCATACAAATTCTCTAATCTAATTGCACCTCTTCTAAGCAGTAATTTCAATGTGTGTATCTAACCAGAAAGTATATACCATACTGACATTAACAAAGTTGAATGAGTATGTAGCATTGTAGTCACTAAGACCAATACAAACCCATTTTAAAATAACACAATTTATTTATCAATATCACGCGACACCGTTATTTGTACGTAGGTCCACGACATATAAATATCAACCCGTCCACTCTAGCTCTTCTCCATGTGAAAGCAGAAAATGGCTAACGCTATGTAAATATCATCCCCTTTTAATATTATGTCTTCACTAAAAGTCATTGCAACTTTACAGGCCACGCATGATGAAGGTGACAAGTCAATCTTCCAAAAATGGATGCTAAATTTTCTAAAAGACTTTTAACATATTCAAGATAATAGATATATAGTCCAATATTAATAAACAAAATGTTTTAACAAATAAACGACTACTGGACATGTCAACCTTATTAATTTAAAGTTATTAGTTTATCATTATGATCCTTATTTTTATATCTAATGAAAATATAACAAAGGGAGACATACGTTCACTTTTTGACCATACGCATGTATTATTTTTTCATGTCTTTCTCTTCTATTAAAGAGGATGTTAAATAATAATAAACTTAAAAAATATATTTCAGATATCAAATAACACTAAAATAAAATGCATAATGATTTTATTTTAATAAGTTATACTTTGTAATGATTTTGTGTATCTTATTAAACCTACGTAATTTATGAGTTTATAACTGAGGTGTTGTTTATTTTTTCTGCAGCAAAATGTCTGCAGTCTGCGGATCATATCTGCAGACATCTGCAGGAGAAGATGTAGACCAAACGTCTGCAGTCTGCAAGAGAAAGACTGTTTGTTTTTTAACATCTGTAGACTGTAAAAATAGTCTGTAATTAAATCAAATCAAACCTTACTTTAAACCAAATCAAACAAAAAACTTAAACCAAATCACAAACCATAATTATACAAATGATCATAGAGTTCACTCTCTAATCAAACCAAACCACCACAAATGATCATAGAGTGTAACACCCGGCCCCTCGTACCACCAATATTGTCCGCTTTGCCCACGAGGAGCTCATAGATTTGCTTTTGGTTGCCCGGGTGAAAACTTCCCAGGGAGACCACCCATCACTGGATTGCTGACACCTGAGCACGTTTAACTGTGGAGTTCTCCTCTCATCCACAGCCAATAGGCCGAAAACATGTTGGTGACATTAGGGACCAGACATTTTTTATGAACAAAAATCTCTCATGTCCACAGCCGATGTGGGATTTATATAGGGTGTCACAATCACCCCCCCCCCCTTTGGACTCATCGTCCTCAATGAGCCCGAGAAGTCACCATCCCAGGTGAGGTATGTCCCACATCCAGAACGGCACAAGAGTGGCTCTGATACCATTCTGTAACACCCGGCCCCTCGTACCACCAATATTATCCGCTTTGCCCATGAGAATGTCACGGATTTGCTTTTGGTTGCCCGGGTGAAACTTCCCAGGGAGGTCACCCATCCCTGGATTGCTGACACCTGAGCGCGCTTAACTGTGGAGTTCTCCTCTCATTCACAGCCAATACGCCCAAAACGCGTTGGTGATATTAGGGACCAGACATTTCTTATGAACCAGGAATCTCTCCCGTCCACGACCGATGTGGGATTTATGTAGGGTGTCACATAGAGTTCACTCTCTATTATACAAACTCCTCAAATCCCACATTAGTAAACCAAAATCACAGCGCTTTCACTGTGCTAATTCAACAAGGATCTTCAAGATATCACACCCTAACGCCAAAATCAACGAAGATTGAGGATTTTTTGGGCAAGATTGTGGTATATATCGAAGAACACGTGGATGTATTTAGAATGAGCTTGAAAGTTCACAAGCAAGCAAACATAGTAGATCTAATCAAAGGTCTTCTCTTTTTCTATTTGTGAGTGAAGAAGTGAATAAACTTGAACCGACGGGCTGCTAGGCTGGACGGTGACGGGCGACAGGCGACGGGCTGCTCTGGTGGAGGTCGGCGACGGGAGGGCTGCTAGGGGGCGCCGACGAGGGCTGTAGGGGGCGGCGACGGGGGTTGTAGGGGGCGGTGGCTCTACGGCCTCATCGGAGAAGGAGGAATTAGCGACGCTTAGGAGGAGGAGGATCGCCGGAAGTCGGCGGGGGAGGGCGGCGCGGCCGGGGGAGGGCGGCGACGGGGAAGGCGCGACAGGTGGCTACAGGCGGTGGCGGGTGGCTCGGCGGTGGCTGCGGCCGGTGGCGGGTGGGCCGGCGGTGGTGAGGGGAAGGAGATGGGGAGGTCGATGGTTTTGGGGAAGGAGGAGAAAAGTTTTGTTTGGTATAAATAAAAGGTCAGAAAAGGTTAGAAGTGGATGTGCAATGTCTTCTCCACGCAGACTTCAGAAAGACCTTTTTAATGAAAGGTCTTTCAAAAATCAAACAGTCTGCAGACCTCAACGTCTGCGCGTGATCTGCACGACACAGACAAAAAAATTAAGAAGTACTTCTCAAAAAAAAAAAACAAACACCTCTTGATAAATATGTTTGTAGCCTAATAAATAGTACAACCATCTAAATTGCATTAGAATTTCATTTGATTTGACTTAAAAAAAAAGGTAAATTCTTTCATATTTGCTAATAAACGCCGTTGTGATGGTTGCTTTGAAAAAGAAAGATATAAATAGAAGTATCATTGACTAAACTAAAGGTATGAAATATTTTTAACAATGAATTAAAATTCAAATTATTTTCCGGGTTTCCGATTATTCAATGAAAGCTACAAGTCGGCAGGTCCCATTTTCCTTTACCCTTTTCATTTCTTTTTGGTCTTATTCGATCATAATGCGTCTCAATGATGTTATATATTTTATTTTCTCTAACATTTATTATTGTTAATTTATAATTTATTTTGATTGACTTCGTGACCAACTTATTAAAGCCAGCCACCTGTCAATCTGATCCATATCTTATCTGAGTTCGTGGATCTTCACTACTTAACCAACCACAAGATTCAAATTCTAAAATTTGAAAACTATTAAAAATTACAGAATCTTATTAAAATGCAACAAATTTGAGAACATAGACGAGTAATGAATATTTAGATTTTATAACTTATTAAACTTTAAAGTAAAATATAATGAATTTCAAATTATAAATGCTTATATTTCTGCTCTAATCTAATTACTATTTTCTAAGAAAGAAAACGTTACAATCGGATTCAATGATAGCAAAATTCTTTAACCACAAATAGTTAATTTCAAGCATACTTTCTACGTTTGAGATCAACAACTCATATCACTTATTGCTATCGAGATCAACGTCCTAGATTATATTTTATAAAATAGTTGTCGTAGTCTTAGGGGTTTTTTAGTAGTCTCTTAATGATAATTAAAATACTACATTTTAGTGGTTAAAAGATAACGTAAGACCTTAATGGCCTGAATAGTTAAGATGTAACCATTAAAATGTTATCTTTTAATTATTCAGACTTAAGATTTTCATCAGAGATAATTAAAAGTCTATCACACAACCCCTTAATCTTAATATTCAAGTTATTGAGGTCAATTTCTATGATTCTCATGAAAATTTCAGTTGTTACTTAGATTCGAACTCTCTCTATACATTTTCCTTTATTTATTAATTCCTTCTGGAATTTTTTTTATAAATTTTGGTATACACGGGCACACGGCAGCACGGGCATTTCATTTTTCATTTTCTGAAATTATATGTTAAAAGGGATTTAATATCTATCTATATTAATAAAAATAATATCTTGTTTTATAAAATTCTTGACTCACTTATTCATACCATCCACATGTCACGCGATCCTATATTATTTAAATATTTATTATACGTGTAGGTCTTCACGTATTTAATAACTTGCCACGCCCATTACAACCAAATGATAGCTCAATCATTGAATATGCATGAGATATTTGAAAGTGTCAATCAATTTGGATATTTATTTGGATATTTATATGTAATTCGATTAAATTTAATTTTCTTATGTTCTTGTTTTAATTTTTAACATACAATTAACTTTTACACTCTAAAGTTCAATCCTTATGGTAGTCAAGAAATAGTGATGCCAAGCCGATGATACCTTCTCCATGTGAATGTTTGCTCACTTCTTATTAGTTGCATTATTTCAAATGTTAGGTGGTGTTGTATGCGAATTTAAGTGGTGTTTGGTATTGTATGTTTTCAGATCGATTATAAGTCATTATTCATTATTTTTTAAATATTTGTAAGCACTGGCGAAGCATTGAAGGGGCCCGAGGGGGGGGGGGCGCCCCCCTCTTTTTTTCGACGGTAGTGTTAAATTTAGTCCGGTAGTGTAAATTTTTGGTCCGGTAGTGTAAATTTTTATATAAATATTAAGTTCGCCCCCATAAAAAAATTAATTTCGCGTCCGCCCCCCTACTGGATTGTTCACCCTACTGGATTGTTCAAGCTCCGCCACTGTTTGTAAGATAGTTTGGAGATGAGAAAAATAGTAGTTTTTAGCGTATTTAAATATAAGTGTCATGATTCTTATAGATTTTGAAAACATAACATTTATAAATTTGTTGCTTTATAAGCGGATTCTGTAAAACACTCACCTTCACATTTTTGACCAACCTTTTCAGAACAAAAAACGAGAAAACATATTTTCTTCAAGTAATCCTTAATTCTAAATTCAAATATTTTTATAAGAAGATGAATGAAGAATAACACCAAATGGTTCAAATCATCATTGGTATGAGATTTCTTTATATATATCTATTTGCAATTTTATATAACTTAAGAGTGGCGATCATCACCCAAATTGTGTAATGACTAAAAGATGCTCACTATCCAATTAGTGAGATGTTTAAGGGTGATCACTACCTGATTAGTAAGACATGAAAGGATGATAACTATTTTTTAGTGATATGTTGTAACGAAGATCTCTACAAGATTATAGAAAAGTTCAAATACCAAAGACAAACTTTTGATTAAAAATCGATGATTATATGTATGATAGATTTGTTAACATCAATCGGACCACTATACATGTGTAGTTATATCTCCCCTTATCTCTTTACGTACAAGTAAGTTTTATATTATCTACCAAAACAAAAAAAAAAAATGTTAAGAATTTAGATTAACTCTAAAAACAACTCATTCATCATTTCTAGGTTCCAACAATATATTTTATAAACACATAGACATCTTAAAACTAACATTTAATCTATATGCTTAGATTTTTAACATCAAAATAGGTCTTTTACAATATGCATATAGGCACTAATGCTATAAATCATCCAAAATAGAACCAGAAACATCATACTACGATAGGCAAAAACCAAGTTTTGAAAATCCTAACTAAGAGATCAAAAGGAAGCATAACCAACGCTAAAAATTGCCCGTAATAATGAAGAAATACCCAAGATGCGATGGTGTTGTGAGCACGAATAAGATCAAATTGTTAGATGAGAAGCACTAGAGTAGCACAATGAAAAAGAAGCAACCACCTACTCTAACCCTTTCTTATTATATGGATACCAAAATTTTATTATAAGAACACCCACTTCTCTATATCTTTCTATTGTATTCATATGTATATCTAGAAAAAAATAGAAAAAAAGAAAACAATTTGACTGTACCAATAACAAACCCTTTAAATTAGATTCAACATATATTACCTATGGCCCGACAGCCCGCTCCATAGTGGCCCAAAATTGGGTGTTTGGGCTGTTTTGCCAATTAATTGCCACCTTTCCTTAAAGTGGATTAAACTTTTTACTTCTAAAATCCAAATTAAAAAAATCAGTTACACTTTAATATTTAAAATTTTCTTATAATATTAAGTTCAAGTGTTTAAAAGGAAAAGATGTTAAACTTAATTACTATTTAACGATTATTCTTTTCAAGTTTAACTCATTTTAAAAGCATGAGATAGTTATGAGGAAATCATGTATTGTTTTATTTAAGTCATCAATGTAAATAGTAATTAGAAAAAAAACAATATTGAAATTTGAAAGTTTGAAACCTGATTGATTTTTATATATAGTTTAAAAACCTATAAAAGTTAAAAAAAAATTTGAACAACAATTCCTATTACCAGGAAATTCATCAAACTTGCACATCGCAGGATTTGAACATACAACCATTTGATTGGAAACACACACTTTTACCACCAAATTATACCCTTGGGGACCTATAAAAGTTACTTGATTTGAATAATAAAGAAAGTTGGTTACTATTTCATATTTTATTCTTAATTTTTCAATAATGTATTAAAGATGCGACCAATGTTCAAATTCTTTTCGGCTCTAAATCCAAAGCTCGAGCTTGAGTGGTGAAATTGGAGCTTGAAAATTTTCAAGCTTGAGCTCTGGCTCAATTTGTTTATTATTATATTTTATTTATTTTATTTACATGCATATACAGTTATTTTTAAATAATTAACTATAATAGAAAATATTTTGTTACTTTTATTATAACTGTATATATTATTATATTTACCATGTAATATGTGTGTGTGTATAGATGTACATGTATATATATATATAATAGACTTGTTTAAGTACTCAAGTTGACATCAACTAACTCTCACAAACAATTACACTCGTTTATAGCCCAATAAGAATTATTCAACAAAACAAGAAATTCCACCTTACAGTATGCACTTTTCAGTGCTTTCAGAAACAAGATTCCACAACTCTATAAAAGATTTTATACAAATTAAAACAATATAAACTAAACACAACAACAATTATATGCTTTGACATTCAGGCTATAAAAAAAATTTCTAGCTTACTTATCTTTTTCCTGTTAAAAATCAGCAAAAACATGCACAAAGATTAAAGATAAGGGATAGAGTAGGTATGACGCGATCGATGTCCAAACAGGAAACTTGGATCTAAAGCCGGCTGTCACGCCCGCGATGACACAAACGATGAACACGATCAACAACTCAGCAGTGAAATGCCATACCAATCCTCGAAAATATACGACAGCTACAAGAACAGAAAATCCAAGAACATTGTTCATGAATACCCCGTCGTAGATCTGCACCAACCATAGAAAAATGTATGAAATTTAATCAATCATCAATGAACAAAAAGTAGCTTGTTGTTATTGTGACACATTAGGCAAATCTCACATCGTTTCTTTCACGTGAGAGATATTGGGACCTGACCTCAAATACTATCAGCACATTCTAGACACATTGACATGGATGAAAGGAGATTTCACAGTTAAGAGGGATGGTGGGTAATCAGGATAGGTAACATCTTAGGAATTTTCCACTTAGGCAAGCAAAATTAAATCCGCATGAGCTACTCATGACAAAACAAACAACATTGGTTGGTATGAAGGGTTGAATATCACTGATGTAGCGCACGGAATGAAGTCAAAACCAAACACGTTGATTCTGCGAATGCCGTGATGATCTTCACCCCAAACCCCCAAATTCGACCCCAAGAGTCACGAATTCGAAAAGACAAGATTTCAATTATCCAATAGTTCAACTGCCCTTTCAGATTACATCCAGTAAACTTAAATAGCAAAAAAAAGAGTTTGAACGGGCCTAAAACAAACAACCACGGCCCAAAAAAAAAAAGCCCAAAACAAAACCAAAACTAGAGAAAAACATAAAAGTGGCCCGAGAACCTATTTAGAGGCCTTATTTTGGAAAAATAACGGGCTAACCCGCCTACGGCTGGTTACCATGACGTAGTCTTCGTTTCCACGGTCGTTTCGACTGGTAGAACGTCAGAAACGGAGACTCATAGTCCAAGTTATGCCAGTTTTCGTGCAGCACGGTCTTGAGCCTCTAAAACAATAAAGCCCGGTCCTCAACACTTGGGCCCGCATCATTCCCCCCCGGGTAGACAAATTTCGCCCTCGAATTCACAACAGGTTCATCATCAGAAGAGTCACCATAGTATGGCAACAAATGTTTCACATTAAACACGTCTGAACAACGAATGTGGCTAGGAAGTTTCAGCTTGTAAGCATTGGGGTTTATCTTCTGCACAATTTCAACAGGCCCAATCTTCTTAGCTGAAAGCTTGTTGTAGTCTCCCACTGAAAAACGATCTTTAGTTAAAACAGCCCAAACGAAATCACCTTCTTCAAAATCCACATGCCTACGTTTTTGGTCAGCAGCCTTCTTATACTTCGCATTGGCTTGGGCCAGATTATCATGAACTGCCTTATGAACTTCATGCAACCCCTCTACAAAATCTTGAACTTTCTTTGAAACAGGACCAGAAATTGGAAGTCTCATTAAATCAAGTGGTCCTCGGGGCTGAGATGAGTAAACGACTTGAAATGGACTAAACCCGGTGCTCCGATTGACAGCATGATTATGAGCAAACTCAGCTTGACACAGTTTTTGATCCCACGCTTTCACATGATCACCAACCAAACACCGTAACAAATTTCCCAAGGATCGATTAACAACTTCAGTTTGCCCGTCTGTTTGTGGGTGGTAAGCACTACTGAAGTTAAGTTGAGTATTCACCATCTTCCATAATGTACGCCAAAAATGACTTAGAAACCGGGTATCCCGATCAGACACAATAGAAGAAGGCAGCCCATGCAAACGATACACATCGCGAAAGAAAAGTTGTGCTACATTAACAGCATCAGATGTCTTCTTGCAAGGAATAAAATGGACCATCTTAGAAAACCGATCAACAACAACAAAAATAGAATCATTACCTCTCTGAGTACGAGGTAATCCCAACACAAAATCCATACTAATATCGACCCATGGCTGCGAAGGAATTGGCAAAGGCATATAGAGACCTGCATTAGTAGTCGTGCCCTTTGAAACTTGGCAAAGACGACATCTCTTAACATAACGATCAACTTCTTTCCTCATAGTAGGCCAAAAATAAGAAGCTTGCACCAACTGTAAAGTACGATCACGACCAACATGCCCTTCACCATGTAATTCCTTAATAATTTGCAAGCGAAGGCTAGAATCGGGAATACATAGCTGATTTACTTTGAACAGAAAGCCATTATGTAAAAGAAAATCTGATTTCTGCCCGGTTTGCATACCCTGCACAACAACTGAAAAATATGGATCAATGACTAGCTGCTCACGAATGACATCAAGACCTGGCACATCAACTCTCATAGAAACAAGTAAATTACTCCTTCTGCTTAAAGCATCAGCAACTCTGTTTGAAACACCGGTCTTGTGCTTGATCACAAAAGTAAACTTTTCAAGAAATGCCAACCAGCGCCCATGCTTATGGGATACCTTGTCTTGTGTGCGAATATGCCTTAAAGAGTCATGATCAGTGAACAAAACAAACTCTTTATGAAACAAATAATGTCGCCAATGCTTTACAGCTTGGACCACAGCATAAAGCTCCAAGTCATAAGTACTATACCTCAACTTTGGCCCTGTCAATTTCTCACTAAAATAGGCAACAGGCCGACCACCTTGGCTGAGAACCCCGCCAATCCCAACCTTTGACACATCTGTATGAAGTTCAAAAGCTTGAGAAAAATCAGGCAATACTAGAATTGGAGCTGTAGTGAGCTTGTCTTTTATAACTTGAAAAGCCCGCTCAGCTTCTTCTGTCCAAACAAAAATCTTTCCCTTCATGCAGTCTGTCACTGGGGCCATAATAGAACTGAAATGTGGAATGAATATTCTATAAAAAGAAGCAAGGCCATGAAAGCTACGAACTTCGGTAATGGTAGTAGGAGTTGGCCAGTTTTGAACAGCCGCGACTTTAGATTCATCCACCTGTATCCCCTCACCAGACACAACATACCCCAAAACAGAACCTTACGGGTCATGAACACACACTTCTTCATAGCTGCATAGAAGCTATCCCTACGAAGTAAGGTCAAGACCTGCTTGACATGTGTGACATGCTCACTGATAGAAGCACTATAAATAAGAATATCATCAAAATATACAACCACAAACTTCCCAATAAATGGCCTGAACAACTGATTCATCACACGCATAAAAGTGCTGGGTGCGTTTGATAAACCAAAAGGCATTACCGACCACTCGTACAACCCCTCACGAGTCTTGAAGGCAGTTTTCCATTCGTCTCCAGGTCTTAGACGAATTTGGTAGTATCCACTTCTCAAATCTAACTTTGTGAAAACAGTAGCACCACTAATCTGATCAAGTAAATCGTCAAGTCGGGGAATAGGAAACCTGTACCTCACTGTAATCTTGTTGATGGCTCGACTGTCAACACACATACGCCAGGTGCCATCCTTCTTCGGGGTCAACAAAGCAGGTACAGCACAAGGGCTCATACTTTCACGAACATGGCCTTTAGAAACCAACTCTTCAACCTGCCTACGCAACTCCTCATGTTCTCCCGGACTCATCCTGTAATGTGGCCTATTGGGCAATTGTGACCCAGGCTCTAAATCAATGTGATGTTGGATGTCACGTAAAGGGGGCAATCCATCAGGTAACTCGTTAGGGAAGACATCAGAAAATTCCTCAAGTAAAGGAATCATGGCATCAGGAATCCCAACCCCCTCAGGCACTTCCTTCCCTATCAACATAAAAACATTTCCTGCGTCCTCCAGTTCATCTTCAAATTGACTAAGAGTTAAAAGATTACCTGACGGCTTTGTAGGCAACTCCTTCGGCTTGCTAGGAACTAGGGTAATTTTCATACCACCAAACAAGAAGCTGTAAGTGTTAGACCGCCCATTATGTTCGATATTGCGGTCATACTCCCAAGGTCTACCCAACAACAAATGACATGCATCCATGGGTACCACATCACACCAGACATTGTCCCTGTATGTCGTACCAACAGAAAAGGACACAAGAGCTCGTTTAGAAACCATTACCTTGCCACCCTTCTTGAGCCACTGGAGCTTGTAAGGTTTTGCACGGTTCTCTGTCTTCAAAGCCAACTTTCTGACAGCGTCTTCTGAAACTAAATTATCACAACTTCCCGAATCGATAACAAATGTACAAACCTTTCCCAAGACAGTACAAGTTGAATGAAAGATGTTATGTTTAAGCCAGTCATCATCATCTGCCTTTGGTGCATAGCAAACTCGTCTAACCACCAAATTCACCCCAACATCTCCAGTCACAAATTCTTCTTCATATTCGGGCTCTTCATCAAATACTGGGAAATCATCATAATCTTCCCGTTGTTCATCCTCAGATTCAACAAACATATGGCGCTTTCCTGCCTTCGGACAATCAGCGTACCTATGGCCTGTCTCCCCACAACCGAAACATTTAGCGCCACTACTACTAGCACCCTTACCAGTGTTAGTCGCCACGGGTCTCTGCTGATTGGAAGCAGCACGACTAGCCCCGCTACCCCACCCAGAATTTCCACCAACCGGGGCAGAAGAATACGAACCGCCCACCCGACGGTTTTGCTTCTCAAAAGCCAATGCCCGTTGGTGTGCTTCAGCAATCGTTAACGGATCGAAAAGATTTACAGAGTCCATGATCTGAACCCTCAACCCCCCGATATACCTAGCGACAAGTTGTTCTTCTGATTCTTGGATATCATTTCGAGCAATCAATTGATAGAACTCGGTTGTGTAATCGTCAACCGATTTAGAACCCTGCTTCAAATTCTGCAGACGCTGGTACATCAAACGTTGAAAATTATGAGGCAAAAAATTAGAACGCATACACTTTTTCATCTTGGCCCACGTCATAATCCTTGATTTTCCAACTCTGCTGCGTGTCAATTTCAACTGTTGCCACCACGCTGATGCCCTACCACGTAACCTGGTAGCGATCAAAGGCACCCGCTTGTCTTCAGGCACCTCTTTGAATTCAAATACCTCCTCTACAGTAGCCAACCAATCAATAAACCCTTCTGGGTTCAAGCTAGTTCCATCAAACTCTGGAATATCGATTCTAATCCCAGTGTCCCAACGTCTATTTCCACCTCCATGTTCTCGCCCCGGTCTCCTTTCTGGATTTCCTTCGGAAGACCCACCATCGTCACCATAAAATGGATTGTCAAAATCAGAACCATCCCCATTGTCGGGGACCCGCCTTCTACGATTCACCAAGTCAGCCATTCGATCAGTCAGTTGATCGACCACTTGATCCAATCGTTGCTCCACCCTGGCCATAAAGCGTTGCTCCAACTCCCGTTCATAAACTTCATCGATTGGCCTGGCGTTTCTTCTTGGAGGCATTTTGAGCCAGGAATTTGGCTCTGATACCAACTGATGTAGCGCACGGAATGAAGTCGAAACCAAACACGTTGATTCTGCGAATGCCCGTGATGATCTTCACCCCAAACCCCCAAATTCGACCCCAAGAGTCACGAATTCGAAAAGACAAGATTTCAATTATCCAATAGTTCAACTGCCCTTTCAGATTACATCCAGTAAACTTAAATAGCAAAAAAAAGAGTTTGAACGGGCCTAAAACAAACAACCACGGCCTAAAAAAAAAAGCCCAAAACAAAACCAAAAACTAGAGAAAAACATAAAAGTGGCCCGAAAACCTATTTAGAGGCCTTATTTTGGAAAAATAACAGGCTAACCCGCCTACGGCTGGATACCATGACGTAGTCTTCGTTTCCACGGTCGTTTCGACTGGTAGAACGTCAGAAACGGAGACTCATAGTCCAAGTTATGCCAGTTTTCGTGCAGCACGGTCTTGAGCCTCTAAAAACAATAAAGCCCGGTCCTCAACACTTGGGCCCGCATCAATCACATTTATACTTTACTCTAATAGGTCAAATGGGTTAATTAATAGATTCAAATAAAAAGAAAAGGGGTCAAATAGGTTGTCAAAAGTGGTCGAAAGCTATCTAAAGTGTATTTTAAATGTGCATAAATGTACTAAGTTGGTTTAAATTTATGATATGCAAGATTATTATTGTAATAACATCTAACACATTAGTTATTTATAAAACTCAACAAAGATGACAAAAGACAAGTGTTTGATGGTAGGTCCGACACAACCCGTTATGCAACCCGCCCATTAACACGTCTAACATCTTCATAACATTAAATTAAGGATGATAAGTAAGAAGATGATGAATAAACCTCGGAAAAAGTCAACGAAGTAGTTCGTTCTTTCCTTTGACTTGCAGTTTGAATTGCAGAGACAGTAGCTCTAGCATTTGTTGCCAAAGGAACCAAAATAAAAGATACAAAGAAAGATGATATGTCTGCTGAACTGGACACATTTTGAACACTATGTATGAGTGGTTCAGCCAGAAGTGCCAACATGGCTATCCCAACAACCAATAACATTACAGCTTTCGTCCACGCGTACATAGATCTATCCACGTCATCATTGACCCATTTCTCCCAAGGTTTCTGCATACGACCACATTGACTTTTAAAGGTCAAATTCATCACCAGTTGCAATTAGCCCATTATGAGATTACTAGCTTACCCGCGATATATCTTTAGGCCCAGGCGTCGTGGGTGTCGATTGATCTAAGCTGAGTAAACCTTTAAATCCATCAACAAATTCCTCTTCATCAATCTGTTGATCTCCACTTTTGTCAAGATCTTGCATTATGAGAGATGTTGCTTCATTTACATTCCATGATGTCTCCCCAAAGTCAAAATCCATCATAAGTTTTTTTAATTCAGATCGCGATACAAAGTTATCGTTGTTGACATCTAAGCTCTTAAACAATCTAAAAATTTAAAACAGAAAACAGATCATTGACCAAAAGTTGACTTTTCTTTCTAGCAGTCAAATGTTACTACAGTCTTATGTTACATACCTCTTTATGGCAGATACATTCGGTTTTCCATCTTCTGTATAGAAGTTACCGAGCGGGGAGTTTTTAGCATGGCTGATAATTTCTGATACGAGTCTTTTCATCATTTCGTGTTCGTTCTTTTTCTTTTGAACCCATGGTTGGACAACCTAAAATTCCAATAAATATAACATAACATATAGAACTCTATTGTTTACAAATGTTGAAATAATTTACAATCTATACCTGATATAAATCTTTCCATGAGCTAACCGAACGATACGGTTTATCCACTGCACTTTTAGTTTCGTCAAGCCATTTAGTGAATCTATCAGTGAATTCATCTATTGTTACTTTTGTGTCACCATCATCATCAAATTCTTTCATAACTTGTTCAATTGTTTGCTGCTTGTCCCAAGTCAATTGCCTGAATTTGATATCTTGAAGTACTTCTTGAAGCTCAAGAAAAGATATGTAGTCATCACCATCTTGATCAATCTTTGTGAAGAAACTGCAAACCAGTAATCTAACTGTCATAACCTATTGTGATTCCATTATACTATCATATCAAACTTGTAGCCCTAGTAGTTCACATCTACCAACCAAACGCCACCTCGATCTGACATATAGAGCGTGTGTAAAAAAAGAAACTGGTATACAAAATCAAACCTCTTTATAGCAGGCAGGTTTGCTGAACCATCTTCTGTGAGTATCTTTTCTGCAGTCTGCTCCTGTATATGCTTTAATATGTCTAAAACTAAATGCTCGTGTTTGACGTATGATAATCGCCTCTTTTGTATAGTAGGCTCAAACACCTACTTAGAAACACGTTCAAAACTATCATGATAGAAACCAGATGTGGCAAGATGGGCGGGTTGAATAACCAGACAACCAGTTAAAACGGTTTGGGTTGAAGGGGGCCATTTTTGTACATGTTGAAACACACGAGGGCGTGGTTGTGATCATGTGCAAATACTAATCCATCATTTAAAAACCATAAGTGATCAATGAGTTAAACTGTTTAGGAGTTTGTATGCATTATTTCAACCCTCCCTTTGTCTCCATCAACCCATTTGACCTGTTTCATTTTAGTTGATGATATGGTTTTGACCCGTTTGAGAAAAAACATAATCCAAATTGACCCGTTTTAATTCTGTACCTGATAAATGAAGTATACAAGCAAGAATGTAACGGATACAGGAAGTGTGATAATGAAGATATATCCATGGGGAGTGTATGTCATTCCAAATAACTTTGGAATTAAAAGAAACAGAAACGGTATGAGCGAAAGAAGCATGATTCTTGCAGTTGAACTTGTTTCTGGGTCTGTAGTTACACCATAACCTGCAATAAACAAGTGATAATGAATGAAAAAAACAGAACTATGAAATCATAAGGTAAACAAAGATTGAATCTAACCAGTAAGAAATGAAAGAAACTTTTTGTAAGGGCTTTGGGTAGGACCCAATGAGGCATTTGAAATAGATTCTGATGAGAAATCTTTGCTGCCAATGATGACACAAGTTCCCCATAATAAAGTGAGAAGAAATATTGTTGATCCAGCTAGTAACCCAACTCCAGTAAGAACATATTCTTGAGCCTCCTCTTGAGTGTTGAAAAGTCCAGAAACTGTAATTAGACACAAGAAAATATTAATACAAGAAAGATTGATGAAGTTGTCTGGGTACTGATCAAATATTGAATAATATATCAAATTTTCTGGGTATGTATGTATGTATATCAAATTTTCTCAAACTTTCTATTTATTACATTAGCTTATTATGTTTTGTGTCAACTTCTCATCTCATCCACGGCCTATGCACCCAAACATGTTGGCATGAGCAGCTCAGCTTATTTTGGGGCCTAAAGCGAACTACGAAATCGAGGCTCTTTTTGTGAAAGAAAAAGCCGTTCATTTTTTTACATAGAAAAATCATTAAAAATTTATCTCAAACACGAATTAATATGTGTAACCATATTATCTTTTACACAAACGCATTCTTCTTCCTCAACAACACTCTCTTTTATCTATATAAAAATATATAAAAATTGTTTTTTTTTTTTTTTTTCAATTTTGGGCCCCTGAATTTAAGGGCGAGACACCTCTGTGTGTTGGTGTATTTGAGGCTGGACATACCTTATGTTTCACTATGTCTCCAGTGGATGGAACAACACAAGATTTGCCAAAGATGTCACAATGTCAAAAATTTCTAATTTGCATCAAGAGTAAGTTCCCACAAAGGGTGGCTAGAAACAAAAAGTATAACAGCAACAATAATAATCTACATAAAAAACCAGGCATACCGAGAAGTATTAAGGATTCAGGAAGAAAGCCAAGAACTTGAAAAGCACTTGCACCAAAGATTCCAGGACCAAGAATCTTGAAAATCCTTTTACCTCCAGAAGAAACATAGCATTCCCCATGATACAATAGATATTCATAAACAATGATGAGAAAAAAGTGACCCATAATACTCTCTGAGCATGGTAAAAATCCATACATTTGCTCACAATGCTCTTCTGAGGACTCAATTCCTTTCAGATGCAAGAACGATGATCTGGCGTGAGGAGCAACTCCTTGCGCCAGATCATCTCCGCCATCTGAGACCATCTCAGAGGTATCATGATCTAAGAATCTTCCACTGACCATCACAGTTAGTAAAACAAGAAGAAATTGTGTATAGCTTGCAATCTTGAACATTCTTCCCATGTTTTAAAACATGTGTTGTATCTATCAACTTAGGTTGGTGTGATCATAGAGAGAGTATTTATTTGATGAAAATATGGAAGGAATGTAGTTAGGGTCAACTGATTGCTCCTTGCAAGTTCAAGTTGTTTAAATTTATATTTTATAAATGAGTTGTACAAGGCTACAAGTAAGCCTTATAAAGGTTTAGGTACTAAAATTATAAAAAAAAGGCAGTGTGAATATCATATGGTCCTAGTAGCTTAACTGCTCCAAACTTTATTTGTTTATCTAAATAATTGATATTTTCAAATTTTAACAAACCGGATAAAAGCAAGTGACTTAGAAATAAGTTTAACTGAAAACTAACAGAACTTATTCATTCTTAATTTGGAGTTAAGAGGCGTAAAACTTTCTCTTCAAATATCTCTCATCAGGTATACTGATTGGTTTTCCTAAGACTTAGAGATTTTGATTAAAAAATGCGTAAGGCATGAATTTTATTAGGTCACACTTTAGTGATTTAATCTTAATTCTAGACAATTGGTTGCAATTTACCAACACGACAATACCTACCAAATTTAGTATTTCTTTGCCAAAACGGGTTAAGAAAATATATTAGATTTCTCTTAAAGAGCGCATCGTATCTTTTATGCTTCCGCCATTCTTCATCTTCGTATCATCTAACTCGATCCACGAGCAAGAAAATGGGAAGCTTTTAAAACATTACTCATATGTTAATGAAGATGTTCCACTCAATGTTACCAAATCAATCATGTGTTATTCCTTTTTTCACATTTAAAAATTAGTTCCAAAAGCCGCCTTATGAATGGCTGCTATGTTCATGTGGAAGTACCTAACACAAGGATCCATCATTCATCATCAAGATAGTTAATTCAAACTTTAATCCCACTTGATTATCAAATTGGACCAATAAGCATTAGTAAAATGATCTGAATCAAGAAAATTAATGTAGTAGGTAGAAACCGGTTTCTTCTTTAAACACTCCACCGTACAAAAAAAATACGGGAAAAAAAGTCAAGTCGCATGTTTCTTGTGGCGTTGACGAAACCAGCAATTTGGTACATTATATTACACGAAAACAATGACGTTGGGACATCCCTTGGATCTCCTCTAGTTTTGTCGTTCTGACCATGATGTCAGCGTGTTAACTAGATGATGGAGAAAAAAGTATTATAACCTAACATGCATAAAAAGAAGAGAATAAAGGTACGGTAGTAATGGATTTGAAATCAAAAGAAAGTGTTTCGATCAACATTATACAAACTTGAATGTACTTTAGGCTTACGTTTCTATGGTTATGTTAAAACAATTTTACACCTATAATTATTATCTACATGAAGCTTTGGCCGTGTATATGCTTTCACTCACGTATCATAAGTTCTTCTCATATGTACCGGCTTAAGTGCATTGATACACAACCACAAACTCATGTATCAACTTTGCACTCATATCGTCAACGAAACTTCTCTTTTATGAAGAGTCTATGTGATAACCTATCACCGCTCGCAAAACGTGAACAAAACGTATATCTGCAAACGTTTTTAAATAATATTTAATATGCGCGCACACACACTAATAACAAAAGTAAAAATAAAGGTATTTTAACCATTTGAATCTTGAGAATACTTAGTCATTTTGAAAAAGTTAACTAAAAGTTAACCTCCATTAGTTATATGGACTCAAATGGTTACAAAAATAAAAGGTAGGTCAAAAGAAGGTTTTAAAACATTAGAGATTCAAGTAGTTAAAATATATAAATATTAGGATGCAAATAGTAATTTACTTTACATTTATTTCTAATACTTATGTAATGATTGGTTTCAAATTGAAAAAATAAATAAATAGTAGTAACTAGATTTAATAAACCCGTGTATTACACGGGTTGAACAAATAAAATATTAAATAGAATAAAAATTATTAATTATAAAATGATATACTAAAACATGATATCATTGGAATTACATACGAGTAATAACTAAGTAATAAAACAATAATATGAACTTTTATTTTTTTTTTCAAAAATAAATTAAACATTTTGTTTCAAAATAACATTTTAAAAAAAATTATTTTAAAAATGTCTTTACTATAACTTCCTATTTTAATTATTTTGTTTTATAAAAAATTTACTTTAGAAAAAGCAATTTTAACATATTACGTGAAAATAGTTTGATTTTTAAAAAAAAATTTTTATAAAAAACTACTTCTATAGAAATAATATTAATAAAAAGATCTCTTTCTTAATTTATTAAAAAACTAATTATAATGTAAAAATAAATAATATTATTAGTAATTAATATAGTTATTTAATATGAGAGGGAAGCGGAAAAAGTTTAATGAGAATGAATATAGTGCTGACACGTGGCACCCCAATTTACCCTTTTATTAGATTAGGAAGGTTAGGTTGCTTTGGTTCCACAAAGTCACAACTCACAAACCACGATTCGATGCGAGAAACAATAATTCATAATCCCATTACCTTAATTCGACTCCAATCAGAGTGGATTTGCAAGACAATTACAAACCTTCTAGCATACTCTAACCACTCGAAAGTGGTTCGGCGGTAGGAAGCTTGGGTTCTTTGATGGAGACGAGTTCGATCCGTTCCCGGTACCTTGGGCGGCCGGTCCACGGCGATGATCGGAAAATATCAGGTCTAAGGTCAGAGTGTTGTGAGATTGCGGAAAGAAATAGTAGTTCAAACCCCACTCTTTTACTTGATTTAAAACTATGAACCAGTTACCTCCTATGATGTTTTGAAACGAGAGTTCTGCATGTTGTTAGCTAGTCCAGTTAACTTGTTTCTTATTTTCTTTTTCTTTTTTTTAGTTTTATATGACGTTTCAGCTCTCACCACATTAACAAGATAAGGTTCTATAATCCAAATGACTTCAACTGTTGTCTTCATTAATTAAAATCCCAATATGGAATCAACGGGAACCGCACCACCACCGCCTCACCAGTTTCGTGCTCCGGCCACCCCCTCCAACCATGAGACACATGTTGCGACAATCTAACCATCATCTATGTTTACTATGAGATTTCGCCTCTCGAAGCATTAATGTTCACTTGTTTATCTTCTTCAACACATGTAGTCAATAATTTATGTTTTTAGAAATTACTATAATATTAACACTAGCTTTCTCATCCTCATCCTCATATATACATTAAAAACATTAATTTTTCTTTCTTTTTTTAATTAAATAATATTTATTTTATATCTTTATCATTATCTTTTATCATTACCATAAACTTATTCGCACTAGTTTCCTCATTCTCATCCCCATATATACAATAAAATATTTTTAAATATGGGTAAACATAGTACAATCCATATAAATTTTCTTTCTCCTTCACTCACAACCATCCTAAATAATACAAGATATATTCACATAAAAATAGAAAACCTACTGTGAATGCTCTAATGTTATAACTTATGATCAACAAATTGCTAAATTATTCAGATCTATGAAATATGTTGATTTTGTTTCATCCATCCTGAATGGTAGATTTGAAGTTTTCGCTAACTGCATTTAATTTGTTCCATGCATTTATATGTACCAACTTAATGTAAACAGTAAAGTCTAGTTGTTTAAAAGGAGAAGGACATTTCATTAAGTTATTCTTTGTGAAGTATTAAAATCAAAACAAGTGTTTTCTACCGAAAGATAAATATATTCTGAAGCTAAACATATTTCTTTTGAAGGTTATGTTTGCTTCGAAAGAGTTCTGAAGCTTGATCTGATATCTTCCGAAGCTTATCACAATCTTCCGAAGGTTATTTAGCATCAGAAAATTTGGTGAGTTTTTGGGAGTATCAGAGTTTGACTTCGAAAGTTTTCACAGGGGTGCTTCCTGCTTCAGAAGTTTTAGTCTAGGGGTCTAAAGTGTAAATTCTCAATATTATGTTGAGTGTATTATTTGACCGTTGTAGTTAGTTAGGTTTTAGCGGTATAAATATGGATCCTTGTAATCAGTGAGAGGGAACACACAATCACAGAAATCACAAACACTTGTAATCATTTTCAATAAAGTTCTTTCTTGTGTTCGTCTTCTTCGTTCTTGTTGTTGTCGAATTGCGTGTTCTTGTTCTCAATTGGTTTAACAATTTGTATCAGAGCCTGGTTAAAGGCTCAATTAAGGACCGATATTCAATCAAAGATCGTTCGGTGGTAACGATGGTGTCAACAAAGTTTGAGATTGAGAAATTCGACGGAAAGAATGACTTTGGGTTATGGCGATTGAAGATGAAGGCATTGCTCATTCATCAATGAGTGGTGGATGCCTTGGCTAGAGAATCCAAGTTGCCAAACACAATGTCTGACAAGGAGAAGAAGGAGATGCTTGAACAGGCACACAGTTTAATCATCTTGAACTTGGGTGATTGGGTGCTGAGAGAAGTCTCGAAGGAGACGACGGCTGCGAGGGCCTGGTCAAAATTGGAAAGTTTGTACATGACAAAGTCTCTTGCGAACAGGCTGTATCTTAAGAAGCGGTTGTACGCTTTCCAAATGGCGGCTGGGAAGTCAATTGAAGATCATACTGACGAATTCAACAAATTGGTGTTAGATCTTGAGAACATTGAAGATGAATTGGATGATGAAGACCAATCTATCATATTCTTGACCTCTCTTCCATCATCTTATGAGCACTTTGTGGATACATTGATGTATGGTAGGGATAATCTTACCATGGAGGAAGTGCTGGCAGCTCTCAATTCAAAGGAATTAAAGAAGAGAACTGATTATAAAGAAGATGGTGAAAAGGCTTGGTGGTCAAGGGAAGATCTGAACAAAGAAGCTTCAAGCCTAGAAGTGTCTCAAAGTCAAGATCCAAGTACAAAAGGAGGTGTTTTGTGTGTGGGTCAGAGAAGCACTTCAAGAAGGATTGTCCTGACTTGAAAAGAAAGAAGGGTGAATCAAGTGGGTCAATATCTCATTCTAGTCACAATGCACGAGATGATGTATCTGATGGATATGAGAGTGTAGATGTGTTGGCTGTCACAAGCAGCAGTATAGAGGATAAATAGGTGATGGATTCAGGTTGTTCATACCATATGACACCTGTGAAGGAGTTCTTCAAGAATTTGAAGCTTGAAGATCTTGGTTCTGTGAGGTTAGGGGATGATAAACCTTGCAAGATTGTGGGTCATGGTACAGTGATCTGAAGATGAAGAATGGAATGGAAGTTGATCTTTATGATGTAAGGTATATCCCTAATCTTAAAAGAAGTTTGTTGTCTTTAGGGTTGTTGGAGAGATTTGGGTACCATGTTAGTCTTAGGAATGGTAAGGCTAAGGTGATTAAGGGATCAATGGTAGTACTATCTGGTAATAGAAGGGATAATAATATCTATGTACTAGATACTGCTAATGTAGTAGAATCCCATGTGGCAACTGCCTCAAGTGATAGTAGTTCTAGGGCCATGTTGTGGCACCAGAGGCTTGGTCATGTTAGTCAGCAAGGGCTGGTGGAGTTGCAGAAGCAACAGATGGTGACTGAGTTGAAGAATTATGATTTTGGTTTTTGTGAAACTTGTATTCTTGGAAAACACAAGAGGGTTAGATTCATATGGGCTAGGCATATCACAAGTGGGGTATTAGACTACATTCACTCTGATTTATGGGGTCCTGCTAAGGTTGATTCTTTGGGTGGTGCTAGATATTTTATGACTTTGATAGATGATTTTTCAAGAAGGGTTTGGGTAATCATCTTAAAGAATAAAAGTGATGCTTTTAGTAATTTCAAGGAATGGAAAGTCATTGTGGAAACCCAAACTGAAAGGAAAGTCAAGAAGTTAAGAACTGATAATGGGTTGGAGTTTTGTAACCATGAGTTTAATTAGTTTTGTAAAACTTAAAGAATTACAAGACACAGAACTGTGCCTGGTACTCCACAGCAGAATGGTTTGGCTAAAAGGATGATCAGGACTTTACTTGAAAAGGTAAGGTGTATGTTGGCTAGTTGTGGTTTACCCAAGCATTTCTGGGCTGAAACTGTGACTACTGCAACCTATCTAGTCAACAGGTCTCCATCAGCTGCATTAGACATGAAGACTCCTATGGAGGCATGGTCAGGTAGAAAATATGACTATGGTGATCTAAGAGTATTTGGGTCATTGGCTTATGCACATGTTAGCCAAGGAAAGCTAGAACCCAGGGCCTAGAAATGTGTATTTCTGGGATACCTTGATGGTATGAAAGGGTATAGGTTGTGGAGACTAGATGGTAGCAGACTTAGGGTGATAGTAAGCAGAGATGTGATTTTCCAAGAAGATGTTATGTACAAAGACATTAAAGGGAAAAGGAGTTCAGAAGTTGGGGAGCAGAGTGGGGTTCAGATTGAGGTGGAGCAGCAAGGTGTGAGTGATAAAGATATTGATCATGGCACTTCTGATAGCCAACGGGTTGGTTTGGATGATTACCAATTGGCTAGGGACAGACAAAGGAGACAAGTGGTACCTCCTCTCAGGTATAGAGAGGGGATTGATTTGTCAGCATTAGGCTTTGTTGCTGCTGAAGAAGAAAGCATCTATGAACCATTGTCTTACTCTGAGGCAATTTCTGTGAAAGAAAGCTCAAAGTGGTGTAAAGCCATGGAGGAAGAGATGGAATCTCTATATAAGAATAGCATATGGGAGCTGGTTAATAAACCCGAGGGTCATAAGCCTGTATCATATAAGTGGCTGTTCAAACTGAAAGATGGGATTTCCAAAGGTGAACCTCCTAGGTACAAGGCTAGATTAGTAGCTAAGGGGTTTACACAGAAGACAGGGGTGGATTACAATGAAATATTCTCACCTATGGTGAAACATTCATCTATCAAGGTTATGTTGTCATTGACTGCTTCAATGGATATGGAGTTACATCAGTTGGATGTAAAAACTGCATTTTTACATGAGAATCTAGATGAAACAATTTATATAAAGCAGCCAGAGGGGTTTGAAATTAAGGAGCAGGAAGATAAGGTGTGTCTCCTTAGGAAGTCCTTGTATGGGCTGAAGCAATCTCCTAGACATTGGTATAAAAGGTTTAATGAACATATGGTGACTAATGGGTTTAAGAGGAGCAACTATGATAGTTGTGTCTACTTCAAGGAATACAGCTTGGACAAATTTGTTTATTTGGTGCTGTATGTGGATGACATGTTGGTAGCTTGTCAAGACTTGAAGGAAGTTGAAGTTACCAAGAGAATGTTGATGTCTAAGTTTGAAATGAAAGATCTGGGAGAAGCAAAGAAAATATTGGGCATGGAAATCAAGAGAGATAGGGAACACAGGGTGTTGAAACTGTCTCAAAGCTCTTATTTGGAGAAGGTACTGAATAACTATAAAACGAATAAGGGGAAGCCAGTGAATGTTCCTATTGGTGCTTATTTTAAACTGTCAAGCTCTGATTGTCCAAAGTCAGATGCTGAGGTTGAGTATATGAAGAAGGTGCCTTATGCCAATGTGGTTGGGAGCTTGATGTACTTGATGGTGTGTACAAGGCCAGATATTGGTTATGTTGTGTGTTTGGTCAGCAGGTACTTGTCTGATCCAGGTAAAGCTCATTGGGATGCTGTGAAATGGATCTTGAGATATCTCAGGGGTACTAAACACTATGGCTTAGTGTTTGGGAATCATGAACATGTGGGGAGTAAGAGGATTGTTGGTTATGTTGATTTGAATTTTGCCAAGGACCTGGATAGGGGTAGATCTATTACAGGGTACGCATTTCAGGTGATGGGTAACTTGATTAGTTGGAAAGCCCAGTTGCAGCATGTAATGGTATTATCTACCACAGAAGCTGAGTATATAGCTTTGACTGAGGCCGTCAAGGAAGCTATATGGCTGCATGGTTTTGTTTCTGAGTTAGGAATCAATGTTGCAGACTCAGTGGTATTTATGATAAGAATAGCATGTTCATGAGAGGACAAAGCACATCAATGTGAAGTTACACTTTATAAGGGATGTGGTGAATGCTGGGGAGGTGAAAGTGGTGAGTGTATCTACTTTGAAGAATCCAGCAGATGTGTTGACTAAGTCTCTACCTGGTGTCAAGTTCAACTTTTGCTTGGATGCATTCGGAGTTGGTTAAAATCTTGTTTTTGGTTTTAAGGTGGAGATTGTGAAGTATTAAAGCCAAAACAAGTGTTTTTTTCCAAAAGATAAATATCTTCCGAAGCTAAACATATTTCTTCTGAGGTTATGTTTGCTTCGTAAGAGTTCTGAAGCTTGATCTGATATCTTTCGAAGCTTATCACAATCTTTCGAAGGTTATTTAGCATAAGAAGATTTGGTGAGTTTTTGGGAGTATCAGAGTTTGGATTCGGAAGTTTTCACAGGGGTGCTTCTGCTTTGGAAGTTTTAGTCTAGGGGTCTAAAATGTAAATTCTTAATATTATGTTGAGTGTATTATTTGATCGTTGTAGTTAGTTAGGTTTTAGCGGTATAAATATATATCCTTGTAATCAGTAAGAGGGAACACACAATCACAGAAATCACAAACACTTGTAATCATTTTCAATAAAGTTCTTTCTTGTGTTCGTCTTCTTCGTTCTTGTTGTTGTCGAATTGGGCGTTCTTGTTCTCAATTGGTTTAACATTCTTCATTGCCTTTGTTGTGACATTATTATGAGTTCATAATTCACTTCAAAAATGGAAAAGATTATGAAGATTGGGACCTAAGAACCAAGGTAACTGTCAACTGTGAGATCTAGGAGATTGAGGGTAATTTAGTGAGTTGGTTTGACTAGTAGCAAATAAATACAAGCACTAAAATAATAATGTGTAAATTTTAACACTTCATTATTAAAACTAGATGCAAACAATACTTGTGTAACAATGGTGTGATAGAAAGTTGACTTTTCTATCGAGGATATATCTCCGTAATGTTCGTTGAACCCCCTGTGTAAGTACTTGAAGAGAAGTTTGCAACATTCAACTGATTTTCCATGAAAAGTGATGGCTGCTTAGGTTGTGGCGGTTCACCCTCGTTGCCTAGCATCAGAATTACAGATGACATGTTTGGCCGATCTGTTGCATTGTGTTGAACACATAACAACCCAACATTGATCGATCTTATAACTTCAGGAGGATGACAAGATTCAACGCAACTTGAATCGAGTAATTCCATTGACATGTCTTCGTTATAAAGACTCCATACCTTAAGTTTAAAGGTTATTAGGTTTTGCAAAATGAATTGAAGCAGTATATAGTTGTGATTAATGAACATACATGTTCTAGAAAATTATGGTCGTTATCGGTTCGAACAAATCCTCTATTTCGCTTCCCGCTCACAATCTCCAGCACCAAGACACCAAAGCTATATACATCTGACTTCAATGAGAAAAGACCTTCTTGGGCATACTCGGGGGAAATGTACCCACTACACACACAATAGAATGCTTATAAAAGAATACTTAAGAATTCAAGAAAAAAAGAATGAATAGTGGGTTCCATGACTTACTATGTGCCAACAACTCTGTCTGTATTTGCGTGGGTTTCGTTTCCTCCAAAAGTTCTATCTAAGCCGAAGTCTGATATCTTAGGGTTCATATTCTTATCTAGTAAAATGTTGCTAGCTTTTAGATCTCTATGGATGATTCTTAATCGTGAATCTCGATGGAGGTAAACAAGTCCTTGAGCAATCCCTTTGATAATGTTGAATCGCTTCGTCCAGTCAAGAAGCACCCTTTGAGTTTTGTCTGCCCAACATGTTGTTTAGTAAGTTCTGTTTCTTGCTATGAATATTTCCTAAATTTAAACCAATGTATATGATACTAGAAATTATGTAGTCTTTATATTTTTTTACCAAAAATAAATGAATCCAAGCTTTTATTTGGCATGTACTCATAGACCAACAGTTTCTCATCTCCCTCTATGCAACAACCAAGAAGCTTTACAAGATTTCGATGCTGAAGTTTTGAAATGCAGGTGACTTCATTCTTGAACTCTTCAAGTCCTTGACTTGAGTTCTTGGAGAGGCGTTTAACGGCGATCTCTTTCCCTCCTTCTAGCATACCCTGAAAATTTATCATTTGCAATGTAAAAAACAATACAAACTGCAAATTGACTTCCATACCTTTGTTTTTTGTTTGAGTTCCATGCTACTTATACGTTTGATGATTCAAATGCAATTTCGTGTTATGGATGCATTGCGCGTTTATTCTCATATAGCAATTACCTTATAAACCGGTCCAAATCCACCCTCTCCAAGTTTATTATTGGGAGAAAAATTGTTTGTGGCATTAGCAATGGTTGAGAAGCTAAATAATGGTTGCTCCATATCTTCTTTCTGGGTGTTAAAAGCCATCAAGATTTCACCTACATATTAGGAGAAAGCAAACTTCACACATGGATAATATCTTCAAGAGTACATGGTACTCTAGTATACCAGTGAAGTTATACATTTTCTTACCCTCCCTTGTTGGATCGGCATGATTCTTTTTTCTTCGTGCATAACATAGCCATGCAGAGATGATCAAGCCTATGAGAACAACCCCTAGAAAGATTACAAGTAAGATTATTTTTATGTTTATACCTCCTCGCTTCTTTTTGGAATCTGCATGAGAATCTGCATGATATTACATAGCAAACAAAGTTGATTCGTATATTGTAACAAGTTGTGATTTATACATTGTAAGATGAAGCTGTTGGAGCAAAAGGTAGAAAACTACATATTATTACCTAATTCAGACGAAGCCATCCTTACAAAAATATCAGGAGCGCCATTGCGTTTAGGTAACACTTGGATGTCTAGAAGGTCACTGAACCAAAGCAAGCAGACCCTTCCATTGTTGTCTGGATTTGCATAAGCCGTACAAGTACAATTCTGTAAGCATTTGGTTTCACATTCTTCCAGACTCATGTTCATGTTAAACCAGGTATTTTCTGTGTCTGGCAATCTTACATTAGAATACTTGACAAACTTTTCTGATCCATCTTTGCATTCCAACGGTGTTCGCCTAATACAACCACCTGACCAATCAGCAATGTCCCAAGCCTTTTGGTTCTTGGGCATAAACCTTTTCTCATCTAAGCAAGTACAAGAATATTTGGTCATCCTCATGTTGCAGGTTCCATAAGCATTACAAATGTTGTATGTATCACAATCATGTTTCGGGAATGACCGTATAAGCTGCCACCCTCTACTGACTTCTGCCAACATCCAAACATTTAGACGCCCAGAAGAACTCAAGACGCTCCTTCTTAGCAAAGAACTGTTTCCAATATTATAAGTAACGGACACCTCATCATCATTAATAGTCACATTGAATGTAATGATCACATCCTCGCCGGATGGAGACACCCACCTAAACCAATAATTTCTCCATGGTTCCTCGATCAGCAATCTTTAACACAAGTCGTTCTAACAGATATATTCTTATACCAGATCCCGAGATATCTGTTCTCTGAGCTACCAGGCTTAAAAAATCCCAGTTCGAAAATATTAGTAGCCGAGACCAACGTGTCACCGTCTGTCAGAAAACTTGAGTCTGAAATGGTGTGGAGTTCAGCAGCATAGCTTTGCTGAACAAATAACAAAGAAAACACAAGTATGATTGCCTCCTCCATTGATAGTTAATTTGAGATATTGCTGCAACTGCAACTAATGATAATAAGTAAAATTACAATTAGTTTTAAGGTCCATTCGTTTATCTTTGCATTATCTAGACCACACAGCTACCGTATGTAGTTGGGTTGACCATTGACTCCCTCTAGTTATAGTTTTCAGTTATATAACAAGTGGAAATTCAACATTGATCGACTTTTTTAACTCCTGAGTTTAAGTTATTCCCCTTAAATGATTTAAAGTTAACTACATGATTTATTTTACATTTCATTTTGCAAAAGAACACTTGTCAATACGATCTTAATATTGGACGTGCTTGCTGGTTTTTTTTTTTATAGGATGTAAAGAAATGGTGAATTGAGATTCTCTTGAGGCATTTAGTTTATAAACTGATAGAAATTTGTAGACTTTTCTTTAATATATTATTTTAGTCAGTATTCATTTAATATTAAATTATAAGAATGGGGGGTTATTATAAGAAAGAACTAAAAACAAAAAATGTGAGAAAAATTATTATCCATTAAATCATAGATCCAATGGATAAGAAAATTCAATAATATAATTGTAAATAATTAAAACTTCAAATGTCAGACTAAATGAATTTTAGTGTTAACCACATTTTCTAGTTTCTCCTTATTTTTTAAACGCTTTAAACTTTTACATACAACATTATTTTTTTAAGAAATTACACCATAAAAACAAGTATTTTTTAAATCTTTAAAACGCCTATAATTTTGTACATAAAAAACGAAGTTCTTTTCACGTATTTTCAGCTCATTGTGTAATATTCGTCAGCTCATTGTGTAATATCAGGTCATTATGTAGTATTTATCAGATCATTGTGCCTAATGTTGATCATTTTGTTATGCCTAATATTTATCCTGATCTAAGTTATTTTGTGACACTCGTCAAGCAGGTAATTGTGTCTATTGCTAATTGTCGAGTCTAGTGTTGGTCATTATGTTACCTATTGTGTCTAATATTGAATATTATGTTATGCATTGTGTTCTTTAAAGTGATAATTTTCAAATAACACAATGCTAAAAATATAATTTTTTATGTTTTTTTTTCAGTTTATTGTGTAATCCTAATCAAATCATTTTGTAATCATCATCAAGCAACTTATTATGTATATTGCTAATCATCGAGTCTAGTGTTGGCATTGTGTTATCCATTATGTCTAATATTAACTATTGTGTTATGCATTGTGTATTTTAAAATGATGATTTTCAAATAATAGAATGCTGAAAATGTACTTTTTATGTTTTTTTAGTTTATTGTGTAATCCTGATCAGGTCATTTTATAATCATCATCAAGCAGCTCATTGTGTCTATTGTTAATCATTGAGTCTGGTGCTGGTCATTGTGTTAACTACTATGTCTAATGTTGACCATTGTGTTATACATTGTGTTTTTTAAATGATGATTTTCGAACAACACAACAATGAGAAAATGTAAGTTTTTTATGTTTCAAGTTCATTATGTATTCCTCATTAGATAATTATGTAATCCTCATCAATTCAGAAAATTACATAATGACTTGGCAAAATTATACAATGAGTTAAAAAACGTAAAAAGAAACTTTTTTTATATCAACACTATATGCGTTTAAAGATTAAAAATGCTCGTTTTTACGGTGTAATTTTTTAAAAAAATAATGTCGTATGTACAGTGGTTGAGCTTGAACATTGCCACAGGGGGGGGGGACACGATATATCTATAAAAATTTATACTGCTGGACCAAAAATTTACACTGTCAGACCAAAAATTTACACTAGCGACGAAAAAACGAGGGAGACGGCGACCCCCTCCAACCCCTATTAACCTCCGCCATTGCGTATGTAAAAATTATGAATGTTTAAATAAAATGTGGAACTTAAGAAGGGAAAACATTACCAATTTTGATCATAAGGATACGTGTCAACTTCTTAATCTTTCTTATATATTTTTTTAATTTTAGAAGACCTTGTATTTGAATATTTCCCTTATAAGAATGCAAGTTAATATTATGTTTGTCTGAGAAAATTGTTTTAACTTTTAATTAAACATGATTTTCAGAGTGATAAAGTGACGAACTGGTCAAGTGGATGAAATTTCCATTTAATTTTTTTTCTCAAATTTGGCACTTTTAAACATGATTTTTAGAGTGATTGGCTTACGAACTTACGATGATGGTAGTAATAGAAGAATAAATAATATATTTGTATAATTTGTCTTTGAAGCTTGATGAGACACAGAAAAAGAGGGAAAAAACCATCACATAAGGAGCTTGACACATGAGGAGGGTAGACAACTAATATTTGGTGGCAAAAGCAGCGAGCAAAAACCCAAAACTCTAATGTTGGATGTAATAATGAAAACCTCGTTAGATAGTATGCATTATTAATTGTCAGAAAATGATAAACCTGATCTTTAGACACCTCAAACCATAATGTTTACACCCAAGAATCAGAAAGATAATCAATAATCAAAAGATTGAGGTGGAACAAACAGAAACGAAAACAAAAAAAACAAGAAAAACTCTAAGCACAAATTATTTACATGATAATCTGTGATGAATATGAGAGCATGTAGTAGATAGATGATCAAGTTGACACCAGATGAGAGAGCTTCAACCCCTAAAAATCGATATCTACACTCGTTCATTCCAACCCTTACAGCCCAACTTCAAAGCCCATATGTATTAAGGAGCTCACTCGTTATAATAAAAATAAACCAACATTATTAAAAATAATATCACAAAATGTTTGACATTGAATTGTAATATAATATATATTTCTCAACATTAATCAATTATGTATAGGAATAAATTTATATTAATTACAATGCAAACATACTATTGCAATAAATCTATATCTCTGCAGCTAAGGTACCAAAGGGCAATTGACCTAATGGTGTCTGTGTAATATGTGTTCTCTTCTTTAAAGATTGAGAGTTTAAATTCTGCTTAAGCAATTTGGTAGATTTATGAGTAGATTAGGAGACCATGCATTTGAAAGAAAAAAAGGTACAGAAGGGGATGACCCGAGACATAAAGCCCTGACCTAACCCTTGATACTAATTAAGATATAACACACTTATTTAAATTTAAGTAGTAAAATAGTCAGAAATAGTTAAGTTAGATACCTAAAAAAATTTTTGACAACAATTCTTTTATGCTCTAGTATAAATACATAACAACTTGTATTTTCTCAAACCTAAAATCAGGAACATATCACTTAACCATCATGATATCTCTTGGAAAAATAGGTTTAACACAAGAGTAAATAGTTGATAAAAGCGTCATATTTGGAAAGTGAACGTGTTGACAAAGACGGGTGAGATTAAGAACACTCATCAATTAACATTTTCACCTGGTTTTTCTTTTTGAATTTTATAATTACATTGGTTTATAACAAATAATAATAAAATACTAGTTGAAGAAATGAGTGTGAATTATGCACCATTAATTAATAATGCTTTTTGCAGCAAATCAAATAAATTAGTATTGCAAGTTTATTGATCTATATAAAAGCTGTTTAATATAAAACCAATTTCAAATAAAAGAACCAATATCTAATAGAAAATCAATTTAATTATTATCTTTCATATACTATGTATAAATATTTATATGGTTCTTATAGTTTGCTATTTAAATTACTTTATATTCAATGAAAGACAGTAAAGTGATAAAAAAACAAACAAATCATTATCAACACAAATAAATACATTAGCTAATACTAGCTTGAAATTTCAAATGAATAAAAGAATTATAAAACTATATTAAAAAATTAGAAAAAATAATATTCTAACTACAACAATCTTCTCGACTTATATTATCATTATTTCGTTAATTTATCAACAAATTATTGATTGGATTAACATATGAAGAGTTTAATCTTTTTTAGTACAGACACTTATAAGCAATGATGGCCCCTTTAGGCCCAATTGCGAAAGACAATACAAAAGAGAAGAAAAAACCCTCAAGAAACACAATTACAACAATGCCCCTGCTCCTATATAATCAAATACCCCACACGCTATTTTCAATCAAACGAATCTAAAAGATAAATGAAAATTAAAAAATAAAATGAAATGAAATGAAATAAATAAAATAATAAATGAGAAAACAAAACAGGAAAAGAAGTGCTGTAGGAGCCATGTTAAATTATAAAAGTCACATGCCAATCATGGGGGACCACTCACACCACCATGAAAAGCGGGGAGACACATCACGTGCATGCATGGGCGCATGTTAGCACACCCCACCACCTCCCTCCGTACCACTCCGGTTCACCACGGCGGAGCTACCGTCGTTCACGGCGGCGTTGTTATCACCTTCTTCGTCGTCATCGTTGTTGTTAGCCTTTTGCATGTTTTGATCATGGTACACTTTTCTTAACCTCTCTATCTCCTTCTTCAATGCCTCTTGATGAGCTACATTAATTTATATTTATGATAATCTTATGTTAGCATTTGATTTTAATTTGCAAAGCGAAATTAAATTTGATTGAAATTCGCTTACCGTCTTTGAAAATCTTGTCTTGAGCTAAGGCCGCGATCCGTTGCTTGAGCGCGCTGTTATCGACGTTTAAAACCAACCTCTGGTGATCCAGAAACGCCACTCGTGGTGATAATGCTGACACCTCCGTCTTCATAACACACGAAATAACAGTTTATACAAGATGCACGATGCTCTTAAAGTATGATTCGAGATACTTACTATCATATTTTGTAAATTTAAAGGCCAGTATTTAAGGCAGTATGTGAAATTATCTTTAAGCCAAGGGTGGATTTCATATGTTCATCTCCAAATTTATAAAATATCATATTTTTCCTAAAATGCAAGTTGAGAGAATATCATATATTTATCTCTAAGGTTATAAAATCTCATATTTTCTTAAGATTCAATTTTTTAATGCATACTATACAGTGTTTTATTACAAGATTTAAGAAAATATATATATGACATTTTATAAGTTGCTAGAGGGAATATATGAAATTATCTTAAGAATATACTGGAAAGCTAAGAGAGAATTTCATATCTTCAATCTTTAAATTTATAAAATCTCATATTTTCCTAAAATGCATAGTATATGATGCTTTTAAAGCATTATAATTAAAACCAAAATAAAAAAAGATATTTTAAAATTTCAACAAGAATATATAAACTTATCTAAAAGCTAAGGAAGAGCTTCTTAAGTATTACTTTCTACATTATAAAATACCATATTCTCTTAATATACAAGTTCTTAACGTATAATATGCAACTCTTAAATCATAATTTAATAAAATATGATATTATACAAACCTGTAAGGTAGTAACACTACGTTCAAGTTCAGAAATATACTGCAACTTTCTCACTCGAGATCTCTGAGCCGATTGACGATTCGCTAATATCCTGTTAAACACGAAGATTAACACGTAATTAGGCTCTACATAACCTCAATTACCATAATTATGAACAAGCAACTTAACTACAACTGTAATTCAGCTAGCTTGTTGCATAAGCAACACATACGAACAATCGAATCCAATGTGCAATTCTACCTTTTCACTCTCTTCGGATCGACAATGGTGCTACCATCACTAGAGAAATTGAAGCAAGCTTTACCGGATTCCGTCTCCGGCAGAGTTCCGCCACCGTCTTCCACCTCTCCAGGCTCGTTCTTCAGCTGGTGGCGTTGAATCTCCGGCGGTGGCGCCGCCGTCGGTTTAGCGTCGGCGTCGTTATCACTGTTCTGATCCGACGGCGTCGACGGATTCGACGACGATCTCGTCGACGGGAGGTTCGTCGCAACGTCGTCGGAAAACATCGAGCTAAACTGCTCATCATCCAAACGCTCAAATCCGTTAGCGTTCGACTCACGGCATTCTTCGATGAACGCAATCGGATCGCTGACGGATCTCCGGTGAGAGCTCCGCCTCGCCGATGAGAAGTCGAGGAACTCATCCACCCAATGCGGTGGCTGCGCGGCGGAGGACATCATCTGGTAGGGGAACGACGGCCAGTTGTTGGCCATTGTTGGCACTTTTGGCGGCAATTGAGCCATTAATCGAACAGATTCGAATTACTCAATGAATTGGATGATCGGATGATGGTGAATTGGTGAATTGATGTTGAAATTGAGGTTGTGGGAGTGTGATGGAGGTTATTAAGGAGCTAGGGTTTGTGATTTTGGTGGGTCACATGGGGGTGGGGGATTATGACAGCTAGCAACAGGCTGTGACCCAACGGTTTTACTGGGTAGTTTAATAACCGGCGAAATCAGCCCACCACGTGCTCGTCGATGTGACTGACCTCTCTATGATCTTCTTCCTGCAATGAACAACATATCCCTGAAATTTATCTGTATAATATCGGGTCTGGTTAAACGTACCTCTGTTTAGCATATATTTGTTTAGCGAAGTGGAACGGGTGACTTGGTTGCATTTAGTTACACCTATAATATTTTAGTTGTTAATTGTTGTACGGTTATTTTGATTTTGCTGACTTGGTTGATGCACGAAGCAACTAAACGAAAAGGATCATTAGATGATAGCAACCTGTAGTGTGTCTTTGAGGGTCAACATGTATAAACAAAACACACCTACCGAAGCATATACATATACTTGTCTGAAGAATAGGTGAATTGTCTCCACTAGAAAAGAATGGAATTAAAACATGAAAAAAAATATGGCTAGTAAAAAAAAATGCTTATGAGTTAAAAAGAGTCAATCTTTATGAAATCTAATGAATTTGGTTTTCTTGATTAATAGGATGCCGAAGGGTGACGTAGCTCATGAGCATCTTTTGGGGCTTAACATGTATACAGAAAACACACCTAACGTACAAAACATATATCTATCTAAAAAATAGGTGAATTGTCTCCACTAGAAGACTTTAGTATAAAAAGATAAGGATAATATAGAATATTATGGTTTGTTAGAATGCTTGCCCTCCTTCATTCATAAAAATCACTATATAAGGATACAATGCAATCTCTTATATTTGGAGATGATTCATACCGTAAATACAATACAATACTAATAATATTGACTGGCATAATTAGCGGATGTCTATTACACTCCCGCAGTCAAAGCGGGAGGCGATCGGATGCTTAGACTGGAATGAAAGTCATCGAATAGAACCCGAGGCAGGCCCTTGGTAAAGATGTCGGCAACTTGGAAGCGAGATGGCATGTGCAAGATACGAACCAGACCTTTTTGAACATGTTCCCGAACAAAGTGAATATCAAGCTCAATATGTTTGGTTCGTTAATGGTGAACCGGGTTTCCAGACAAGTAAATGGCGCTGACGTTGTCACAGTAAACCAGTGAGGCTTTTGACAGAGGACGATGAAGCTCCAGGAGGAGATTTCGCAGCCAACATATTTCGGCAACAACATTTGCGACACCGCGGTATTCGGCTTTTGCTCTGGAACGGGAAATGGTAGACTGTCTCTTAGAGGACCAGGATACTAGATTATCGCCAAGATAAACACAGTAGCCAGATGTAGACCGCCGGGTGTTGGGGCAACCAGCCCAGTCAGCGTCAGTATATGCGCGGATGGAGAGTGCAGAAGAGGGGTAAGGTGAAGACCATAGTCAGCAGTGCCCTGTAGATACCGGATAATACGCTTGAGGGCATTCCATGAGCTAGACAAGGAGAGTGCATATGCATACATACCTGCTGAACCGCGTATGCAATGTCGGGCCTGGTGAACGTTAAATATTGCAAGGCACCTGCAAGACTTTTGTATGTGGCAGGGTTATCGAATAACTAGTCTGGGGTGCTACCTAATTTAGTCTGAGTGTCTACTGGGGTAGCTACAGGCTTGCACGTATCCATACATGCCCAATGAATAATGTCCTTTGCATAGGCATGTTGAGACAGAAATAGGTTGTCACTCGTCCGAGTAACTGAAATGCCCAGAAAGTAAGATAACGGTCCCAAATCCTTCATATCAAATTCTCCTGCTAGAGTAGTCATGAGCCGCTGTCGCAGTAGGTCAGATGTGGTGGTGAGAATGATGTCGTCGACATAGATTAGAAGATAGGCGATATCGTGACCATGGTGATAGATAAATAAGGAATTATCCGTTTTGCATTGAGAAAACCCATATTGGATGACAAAATCAGTGAACAGTTGGTACCAGGCCCTGGGGCCTGTTTGAGGCCGTAAAGAGACTTCTTGAGACGACAGACATGATCAGGGTAGTTACGATGTCGAAAACCCATTGGTTGATACATAAAGACGGTCTCCTGCAGGTGTCCATGTAAGAAGGCATTTGTTACATCTAACTGATGGATTGGCCAAGACTGAGAAAGAGCCAGTGTGAGGACAGTCCGAATGGGGGTTGGTTTGACCACCGGACTGAATGTTTCACCACAGTCAACTCCAACCTGTTGACTACGACCATCACAAACCAACCTTGCTTTGTAACGTTCCAAAGTGCCGTCAGAACGGAATTTGTGTTTAAATAACCACATACTGCGAATGATATTCATGTCTGGGCAACGAGGTACTAATTCCCAGGTCTTATTTTTAATAAGTGCACTGAATTCTTTGTACATGGCATTGTACCATTTGGGTGTGGACAAGGCAAGGTGTGGGTTTTTGGGAATAGGGACATTGGTAGTAGTGTTAAGGTTGAATAATTGTTTGGGTTTGGTTATTCCGTCCATTGCACGAGTTCGCATTGTACGTGTAGGGTATTGAGTAGCAGGAGGCGAGTGGATCGGCTGTAGAGGGGTCGAGGTCGAGGAGGTGGTCGGGGCAGTGAGTGTTTGGGCCGGTAGAGTGGTGGTAGTTGGGGAGTGGGGCGGTAAAGTGGGATGGGTCGAAGGAGGGGGGGGATTGTTGGGCCGAAAGGGGTGGATGGTTGAGTAGTGGGATGAGGGACTGGAGATGGGCCGGCTTGGGATGGGCCGTGGGTGTGTGCGGAGTGGTAGAGGGTGGGACAGTGGGGGAAGGGTTGTGAATATTGTTCCACAGCTGTGGAAAAATAGGAGGGGAAAGGAAGTTATAGGTTTGGGGTGTGGTGGGGTGTTGTATGGAGAATGGGTAAATGGATTCCTCAAATTGGACGTGTCGCGAGATAAATATTTGATTAGTTGTGAGATCAAAACATTTATACCCGCGATGGTTTGAGGGGTAGCCAAGAAATACACAAGGTTTGGAGCGGTTTGCGAGTTTATGTATAGTGGTGGATGGTGTGATGGGATAACATAAGCAGCCAAACATACGAAGGTGCGTGTAGGTTGGAAGGACGTTATAGAGGAGAGTAGTGGGGCACACAAATTTTTGAGTTTTCTTTGGGAGAATATTAAGGAGGTAGGTGGCGGTTTCTAGAGAATGGTGCCAGAGGGTGGGGGGTTGGGTGGATTGGGCTAATAGGGTGCGAATCATATTGTTGATGGTTCGAATTTTCCTTTCCACTTTCCCATTTTGATAGGAAGTGTGCGGACAGGAGAAACGAAATTACATTCCATTGACTTGGCAAAATTGTTTAAAATTGTTGTTTGTGTATTCGGTGTCATTGTCACATTGAAACTGTTTTATTTTTCATTCAAATTGAGTGTGGATGTAGTTATAAAAGTTGGTGAACGTGTTGTAAACCTGAGATTTATTGGTAAGAGGATATGTCCATAGAAAATCCGTTAATCATCAAGAAACAAAATATAATAACAGTGACCACCGGTACTTAGTACCGGGGAGGTCCACAAATCACTGTGAATGATATCAAATGGCAAAGTAGTTTTATTAATAGAATCATGAAATGGAAGTTTGACACTTTTGCCGAAAACACAAGATTGACAAAGTGTATTGTTTGGTTTACTAAAATTAATAAAGGAACAAGACTTTAACGATTGCAATAAAGAGGTGCCCGGGTGCCCAAGGCGTTGATGCCAACGGTCTTGAGGGATAGCAACAAAAGCGGTGGGGGAGGTGGGAGACTTGATGAAGTTGGTGGTGAGAGGGTAGAGGTCGCCCGAGCTATTGCATCGTAGGATAGGAGCCTTGGTCTTGAGATCCTTCACAAGAAAACCAAACGGGTCAAATTCTATTGAAAGTAAGTTGTCCGTCGTTAGACGACGGACGAATATGAGGTTTTTAATTATGTTAGGGGCATATAGGACATTGGTTAGTTTGAATGGTGGGAAGGAAGGTGGTAGTGTTTTGTTGCCTTGTCCAACAACCGGGATGGTTGTACCATTACCAACAATAATTTGTTTAGTAGTGCAAGTATTAAAAACAGAAGAGGAATGAATACCTGGTTGCTCCATGTGGCCTATGGCACCGGTGTCCATATATCCAACTGGGTCTTGTGACTGGCTCATAGAGAGAGTGTAAAGGGCTTGAGCAATATCGGTTGGTGTTGGACTGTAGGTGGCCATATGGGCCTGAGCAGGCGGCGGGCCGAGTATCCCTGGACTTCCATTAGACCGTGGCATAGATGGTAAGGACAGGGTGGGGCAGAGTTGTTTTGTGGACTAAAAGTGTTGGATTGATTGAGGAGGGAAGCCCACTGGTATGCATGGAAGATAACTTTTCCAAGAGAGTGTTGGCGAATTTTTGTTTAAGGTAGAGGGCGCGGGTTGCTTTGTTGTCTTGGAAGAAACTTTCAATGGCTTTCCAAGCGTCATATGCGGTGGTTTTATGTTTGATAATGGTTTTGAGGAGATCCGTAGAGATGGTGCCACAGATCCATTGAAGGACTATGGCATCAAGGCGTTCCCATGAGTCATCAGATGGGGTTGCCGGTTGTTTATCTTTGTCGGCTGAGGTGGAGGTAGCAGGACGAGGGGCTAGGTGATCGGATACGAGAAACGCCGTGCAGTGAATGCGAAATAGTTCCGACCACGTGTTATAGTCGGCAGCCTCATTGTCAAGGGTGATTGGGATGGAGGCTCGGATGTTGGTAACGGTGACGGCTGGATGAATCTTATGATCGGCCATTGATAGGGTGATGAGGAGTATTGGAAAAGTGAAAGAAGGAAGAGGCGGCAGGAAGCTTAGGATCGTAGCTCTGATACCATGTAGAATATTATGGTTTGTTAGAATGCTTGCCCTCCTTCATTCATAAAAATCACTATATAAGGATACAATGCAATCTCCTGTATTTGGAGATGATTCATACAGTAAATACAATACAATAATAATAATATTGACCGGCATAATTAGCGGATGTCTATTAGATAAGTTATGCAGTGAAGAAATGAGAAGATCAGACTTCCATATAAAGCAATGAGCTACGTGTCGAAGCTCACCATGAGCAGGAAAACTTCACCACAAAAAGATGTATTGGACAGATACCCCATGCAAGAGATCGTCTCTTAAGCATCCATATGTTACATTCCCTTTGTGACTTCTTCCTAATTTATCTCCTAAATAACGTCTATCTTATTCTCACGTCGTAGGCTGATCATTGAAAGGCCCCTCTTACGATGAGATTAATGGTTTCTTTCATCTTAGCAGGATCCCACTAAGCAATTGAAGACATATAGACTTTATTTGTTGTATCAACAGATTTAAATATGTATATTTAATTAAAATGATATTTATTGTTGGTAGCAAATATATGGGTGTACATGGTATTAATTATTTATTTAAGGTGGTTTCTGTCTTTTAAGATCTAAACCTATTCTTCTATTTTTCTTTTTCTAGAGTATATATATTAATCGACTTACATCATAAGTTATACCAAAACTTCAAGAGAAACCTAACAAGAATTTGTTTACTCACTACACATAAATTAAATGTCTATGGTTCATGTGTACATACCCGTAAAGGACAACGATCTCTACCCAACAGCTTTAACGATCATACAAATGTTTCCTGCAACGTGATTCCATCCTTTAATAAATGTTTCTTCACTTCTTTCAACTAGAGTTTTCGTTTTTGTCACCGCGTTATCTAAAGGTGTTTTTGCCTATATCTCACCAAATCAAAGCATACTTTACCACACGTATCGTAGAAGTAGTCAAATGAATCCGCCAATGACGACATACTCGTGTTTTGGTTTTGTTTCTGTGATGTTATGTAGAGAACACAATTGCAAACAAAATAACAAGCATGACATCGTTTCATATATTTTTAAGTTGGCCACTAGCGGGAATTAATTCACTTAAGAAATAATAAAAAAAGAGTCAAATGTACATTCGATAGTAATTAATTAGTGATTACAAAAAGTAATCCGGTTATTTACTTACCGATAAAACATATTACATATCTAATTATACTTGTAGGGATCGGTTACTATACAAAGTGTAATTTTCGTGCGAAGCGTACGAAGTCACAAGGACGCGACACGTGTTTTTTGGAGGATGGTAGTTTCGTCCGCGTCACAATTACGCATATAATGTATATAATTACACAAGTTATATTCATAATTACGCAAGTTATATGTATTATTACGCAAAATAAAACTACTCAAGTTATAAAAAATAATTACGCAAGTTATATTTAGAATTACGCAAGTTATATGATAATTACGCTAGTTATATGATAATTACGCAGTGAATAATCACGCAAGTTATACGCACAGCACATAGACTTCTTTTTTTAATTGTTGTTTTAAAAAAAAGTATAGCAATATTATACTCATATTAAAGAGAATAAAATGCTCGTTTTTATGGTGTATTTTTTTAAAATAAATAATACCATATGAAAAAATTATACGTGTTTAAAAAACAGGGGGAGTTTTAAAAAATCAATAATTGTATGTTATTTCCAATTCTACCCCTTCAATCACATTTACTTGCATGATTATTCCATCTTAAATCTGAACCGTTCATCTCTTAGATTATGGTTCTTGTTATTTCGTATGCTTCGCACGAATTATAGGCTTTGTACCATAAATATTTTTTCAATATTTGTATACTACTTGTTAATATATAATTTAATTTTAATGTAAGAAGTTTGTGATGAAATTCTATTAATAATAAAAACCTAACTTCTAGAAATCAAGCAAATCTCTTCACATATATACTTATTACACTATATGTTAAAAATAAATGAAACGAAGAGTATTGTACTATTCTATATTATGTACAAGTGTTTGATGCATGTTGTTTTGTGCTCTTTTTAAGCGGTGTTGGTGACTAGATTTCTTGTTTTGAGAGAGAGGTAGTGTTTGTGAAGGGAGTAGATGGGTGAATGAGATAGCCCCTCGGCCTCCTGTTTCCAGCTGACATGTCGTGTCTGGTTACCTGTCAAATCTCCGTCATCCTATTAGATGTGATTTGTTAGACTTTACCGTCGTCATTGGGTTTATGTATAGGGTTGTTAGGCCTCCTTTGTATTATGAACCCTAAGCGGCGATGGTCATGTTGCGGGCGGCTATGTGGTGGTTGTTGTTGTTGTTGTTGTTCTTATTTAATAGACTACATTTTCATCATATCACGACTGGCTTTGTATACATAGTAGCAACCAATCCCTCGATGGTCATGTTGCGGGCGGCTTTGTTGTTGTTGTTGTTGTTGTTGTTCTTTAGAAGTCTACTGACCTTAAAATGATTAAGCAATAAATGATCATCATCAATCATGTTTTGGAGTAAACGATTATTGATCCAGTTAAGGAACTTGATTCTTTAAAGCCTGAAAGTGCGAAGAGCATAACTTAAAAGTGGGTGCACACCGCAGGTTTTAATCCGCAACCACTTCGTCAGGGGAACACACTTTTTTCCACCAAATTCTCGAACAATAGAACAAAGGTTAATTTTATTTAGAGCAAACTTCACTTTTATTCCCTATGGTTTGATGCAAATAACATTTTGTCTCCAAAGGTTTTAAAATTACGATTTTACTCCCTATGGTTTGCATTTTGTCTCAATTAACGCCAACCTACTAACTCTGTTACATAACTTCGTTAAAAATAAGAGTATTTTGGTCTTTTTACAAATAATGATTAATTATGTCATTGCTCAAATTAATAAAGGACTACTTGTGTAATTTATTTAAATTAAGAATATAATAATTTAATAATTAATAAAGAGCTCATGAACTGCACCGAACAGCCGCCGCCTCTTCCGGCGACCCCCACACCACCTCCGCCTCTGCCGGCCACCCCCCACACCATCGCCACCATCTTCGCCCAGGAAAACGACAACACTCCTTTCATCTTCATCATCAATCAGCTTTCACCCTAATCGATGCCCTACTCCGATGCTGACGGAGAAGACGATGGTGGTGGGGGGTCTTCGATTTAGGACATATCTGTCCTTTGTCGTCGTCTTCGATGGTCGTGGAGTAGCGGGGGTCTTCGATATGGGACAGATTTGTCATTTGTCATCTTCTTCAATGGTGGTTAGGCGGTCTTTGATTTACGATGCTCTGTTCACCAATCGTGGAGTGGGGGGTGCAATGGTGGTGGTGTGGTGAACGATGGTGGTGACGGATGGTAGTGGTGGTGCCGTGGTGGTGTGGTTATGATTTTTCAGGTGGTTGCGGTGGGTGGTGGTTACGGTGGGTAGTGGTGGTAGATTCTGTGAAAAATATGGGTACAAGATGATAATGAGGATGATGTCGATGATGATAATTTGATCAAATGGCACGTGCTTTTAATTATTTACAGGATTAGTTTTTTATATAAAAAAACTAAAATGCTCTTCTTTTAACATAAATATTTAACGGGTGTTAGTTGGTTGGCGTTAATTAAGACAAAATAAAAACCACATGGGGTAAAATCGTGATTTTGAAACATTTGGAGACAAACCGTTATTTGCATCAAATCACATGGAGTAAAAAAAGTTTACTCTTTTATTTATTTATTAATATTTGATTTACAAATTAAAAGGGTTAAGTTATAAAAGATAACCGAGTTAGTTAAATAAACTTAATATATTAATACTTAAATGAGTACAAGAGTTAATTGTTTTTGGACTAAATTTATTCAAATTACTTTATTTAATATAGTCTTAAATTATCTAAATTGATGGTTTTGTATTTGTTAATTTGTTTATAATGAGTTTACATTTGTGAAAAACTAGTTTTTTACCAGTCGTGCGTTGCGGCGGTGTCTTATGCAGCGTAATAAAGTATAGACTACAATCAACCTCATTTGTTTCCATACTAAATTTATGTCTAAACCGTACACCCACTAAAAACGTTCATTACAATAAGCACGTGCGGCGGCGCAGGCTGTGGTGTGATATAGTATAAACCACAATTGCCCATGACTCCTTTTCAAACTAAATTTATGTCGAAACATACACTCATTCAAGACATACTTAAAAAATAAGTATAAAAATATTTTATATTTGACTCGCCTTGTTTTTAAATAAATTTTACATTAAAACGTATATAAAAATAAGAACTTAAGAAAATAGTTTTTAAGTAAAAATGTATGAAAGGTTAATCTAAAACTTAATAAAGTCAAAATGATATTTTTTAATGTTTTAAAAAAGCTAAGGGGTCAAAGTGCCAAAATTAAAAGTTGAGAGAAGTAGTAGCAGTTGGCAAAGAGGTACCGATCCTACAAAATGTGGTATAGTAATTTTGTTTCTTCAGATCAATACATGTCTAATTTCTTTTGCTACACAGAGAGCCCACTAACTAATATGGTTTAAATTAACTAGTTTATTCATACGTTGATAACTTGAAATCTTACAAATACAAGAAATTAATATAGATAACATGAATAAAAACATAACATGAGCCAATTACTAACTGCCACATATTTTTACCAACCAATACTTATTTTTACTGTTTATAGTAATAGGATTTGTATAGTATATAATTAGAATTTAAAATTAGATTTTTTAAAAGTTAGTTTTAAAATTTCATAAGGATTGTTGTTAAAATTGAATAAGGGTCAGTCGGTTAATATACACTTTGTATCACTAAATCAAATACCAACATGCATAAAAAGTTTTGAACCGGGTTCGAAATTTTAAATTACGTCGGATTAAAAATCTAATATAATAGAAAAATGGGAAGATATGTCGTTGGATCGCATTGATTAAAACTTGTAGTTATATATTAAAGACGTTTGATATAATAAAAAGATAAAAATGGTATATTTCTTGATTCTTACGCGTATAGAGATTGATTGTACGGTACAATACTACAATTCAAGGTTTTGGTGGGTCCAGAAAATGGGCCTTTGTTTCCATATGTGCCCCTGAAAAAAGAATTCAATTGCATGTGCACTGGGTTACTGTCATATGCTGGTACCACTATAAAGAATATATAATAAATAAATATTATAAAAATATGAATATATATTGTTATGTAATACATAACTAGTGTGTTATGTCCACGTGTTACGTCGACTCAAAACACAAATAAAAATACTCATAATCAAAACGCAAATAAAAATACTCATGTTTGCAATAATATATTCATAATTTAAAAAACGTTACGTTGTGAATGATGATCGTTAACTAAGACAAAAGTGAATTTAAAATTAAAAGAAGTTCGTTCGGTTTTGAATAAAATTTACGTCGACAGGTTGAAAAAAATAAACACACCGTAATGGTATATTCTGAATTAAAAACACTATATTTTAAAATTAATAAAAGAAAAATAAAAGAGGTTAAAGTTAACTATAAAATCTTTAATAATAAAAAGCTCAAAAACTAATTGTTGTTTATGGACAAAAAAAAATTGATCAGAAAAACATAAAACTATAAAGAAAATAGAAAAATATTACAAAATAAGAGACAGAAAATTGCATAATACGGTTTATATCTACCGTATTAGTGTTTTGTTGATCCAAGAGAAAAGAAAATGAAATAGAAAAAAGTGTTACATAATCGTCATATATATATAACAACTATCATTGAAACTGGTATATTGAATGAGTGGAATAAATAAAATACTAATTAGATATAATTTATTTAAAATAATATTTAAGAATTAAGATATAGAAGCGAGATTACTTGTTAGATAAAAATATAGGAGAAAGAAATAAATAATAGCATTAAAAGTTTAGGAATTAAAAAGGAGACGGAAGAAACAAAGTTATTTAGTAGATGTTGAATGAGAATTAGAAAAAAAGTAAATGATATCATATAATTGTAACATATATATAAAACGATTATTTATGCAAATTTATTTTATGATGAACGCGCCTTTGTATAATATATAATATGTTTTTTACAAAATTTGATTCTAATATAAAGAGAATAACATGACATGAATGATAAAATAATAGCCATGGGTGTGTAGCAAATGACAAAGCTACCCCTATCCCCATGTGAGGAAAGCACCCCACACCCTCTATCCTTTGTCTCAAAATCAACTCACATGGAGGGCATATTGTCTTTTCAGTTTTTATTATTAGTTTCTCCCCTTGGAATGTTTTTCTTTTTTGGGGTGTACTCATGTTGCTTTCATTAATTTATTTATTTATTAACTAAGAGTATTTAGGAGACAATGACAATGATTAGTGAAAAGTTAGACACAGATCCAGATTTCTCTTTCTTTGGAAATAATAATAACTTTAGACTATTTTTTAAGAATATGATGTTTCATTTGTAGTAATACTCCTATGTAACTTTATTTATATGTTCATTAACAATATAAAAAAAGTGATACACAACTACCCACTGAATAACCACCACCACTGAATGTAAACAAACATTCATAAAATTAAAGTGAAAAGTTCATACTAAAATTTTTATTTTTCTCACATAACATACATATACATACGTAATATTCATAAAAACCATCAAACTACCTTGTTCACATGTGTTTTTTTGTAATGCTTATTTACATATATACATAGGTTATATAACCCACTGATGTATAGGCTGCATATACATAAACAAACATTCGAACTAATTTGTTTATAATCTTTTTAAGGTTAGAAGAGAAGGGCAAGAAACTATAACCATTACATCAATATTAGCTTGCAATTAACATTCTTTATAAAATTCATGTTTTGTGGTTGTTAAAAATTACATTTATACTGTTTATTTTATCTATAAATTTTTAAAATTATCAAAATGAATGGTTTATTTTTATTCTGTCTAGTATAATTAATATTTTGCATATATCATTTTCATACATACAATATGTGTGTGTATAATTATTTGTATATACTTTATTTCTTTTAAAAATACAATCTTTTTGTTTCTTTTGAAAATAAAATATTTTCATGTCGAAATGAAAATGACATTGATTCCTACTAGTACGTTTTCTAAATCTTATCAGTTTTTACCTAAAAAGAAGATATAATTTATATATTGATTTTTTTCATACATACATTTGTTTTTTTGATGGGTTATACCATAGCTATAAAGTGTTATACACCTACGTATGAACAAGAAAAATCCATAATAAAATGCATTCGTAGCAAAACCGTTAAAAAAACAAATATCTGAAATAATTAGGGTGTGCGCGTTTTCTTTTCTCATTTAAATGAACACAAACATTTTTGAATTTTGAGTTAAGGCATATCAATAGTTAAGTATTTTTGTAAAACTACGAATATATTATATGATGTATTCTCATACAAAATAGATGTTTGTGTTCAATTCAATATTAAAAGAAACTTTAAATAAATAATTATTTATGAAAGCTTATACAAAACGACTTGATGATGCAAAGGATGTAATAAAAATATAAATAAATAATTTACTTTTGGAAAAGCCAATCCATGGTACAATGATTGTACACATGAAGTGACAGTTGTACGGTGAGTTTATTGTAATTAAAAAGTACTAAGCATGAATCATAATCATGTTCATTACCTTTATTACAAACAAAACTTTATTTAAGTTCATAAAATATAAATAATGAATTAGCCAGTTGACCACTTGGCCTGATTGTTGATTGTCCAATGGGCTTAAGAGATGAAGGGCGATTGACACTTTTGTTATATGTAAACTTCAATTAACATGCAAAATTAGGATGAATAGCCCTATGTATAATTGTTGTGACCACGACCTAAATATATATATGTTAATATGTTTAACCCAAATATATGTTCAACCTAGTATATATTAATATTCCGAAAACCGGAGTTAATACACCGCCGGAGTTAATACACAGGTACAACACCAAAAGGCTACATACAAAAAGGTTTCAAGGGCGCTTGAGATTTTAGCGCGAACAAAACCAGTTTAGTATGATTACTAACATAGAAATTGTCAATTGAATTCAAAAGTTTAAAATGTTACTATTTGCATCCAAAAGTTTTACTAAAATTATTATTTTAATCCATTTGACTACACCTAACTAACACTGTTAATTTTTTCCATTAAGTTCCAACATGAAAGTTATTTTAATTAAAAAAATTACAAAATAAAAAACCAACCCAGGTAAGGGTTTTTAAATGTTTAGTCGATTTTGATAATTGCAGTTATGATTTGATTTTATAATCGTATTTTATTATTTTGACTTGTTAATGTATTTTGGTTTAGTAATCGTGTTATTTTTGCCCATTTTATTAATTAAACATAGATTTATTTGGTTTAAAGCTTAATTATGGTTACAATGATTGATATTTTATGATTATTATTCATCGGCAGTTAATGTCATTCTATTAATTGTTTTTTCATAATTTTATGATAATTTGTATTTTATTGTTATAATTCAAATAATTTATAGAGTTAATCTCGGTTTTGGTACCTGTGTTTTGCAAATTGACTCCACTTGAGTACCAACGTTTATTTTGTCTTCACTTGAGTACCAACTTTTAAAAAAGTTGTCTGTTTCAGTCTAAATTTCAAACGGCGTGAGAATATGCCGTTAAATCTCACTCACGTGCACCCCACCGGAGGGTATTTCGGTCAATCCATGTCTTAAAGCCCTCTTTGCCCCCTGATTTTAATAAACCCATATATATACACACATATCTCTTTCTCTCTCTCGCTCTCTCTGTGTGTGTCTGTGTGTTGCAGCATATGAAAATGGTGATATGTTCATGTGGATCTTCAACAAGAATTATCACGTCTTGGACCTCAGCAAACCTGGGACGTCGCTTTCATTGTTGTGCTAACACGGTAAGACCTAAATTGTTAGGTTTCAAGACTATTGTTCATCTCTTTTTTCTTGAAATAATGTATTAAAATGAACAGATTACGATTTATGGGTTTGTGAGTTGGGTTGACCCTCCACTCTGTGCAAAGGCCACTCTAATTATATCTGGATTGCTGAAATCCAACAACAAATTACAAGCTGATTGTAAGAGCTTATCATTTCAAGTGAAGAAACTAAGATTTGTATTAGGTTTAAGTTGGTTATTCTTTGTTATGTATTTGGTGTTCAAATGATGTAATAGAACCTTGTAATGACAGTGGATTTTGGTTTATGTATTTGGAGTTCAAATAATGTAATAGAACCTTGCAATGGCAGTGGATTTTGGTTTATGTATTAACCTGCAAATCTTAATAATATCGGATGTTTTTATGCATGTTCTTATATGTTCTAAAATGTAACAAATGGTACAATACACATGAAGTCAAATAAAACATGCCATAACTAGAATGTTAACAAAATAAACCATACGAAAGTGTCAAAAGAAACAACATACAGTACACATCTTGTTCAATAAAAATTATTTATTTAGAAATAACATTAATGAATAGATTTCTTCCTTAATTTATTAAATCTAATAAAGTATTAAATAATAGTATTAATAATTAAGGTAATTATTTAATATGAGAGAGAGGAGGAAAAATTTTGGTGAGGATAATTGTGATGCTGCCACGTGTCATCTCAATTACTCTTATATTAGAGTATGAAGATGAAGATGAAGATGACTTGTTTGTTTATTTTTATATATATATTTGTTTGTATGTTTTATAAAGTTAGAAATGAATCACTTTTAGTTAATTATACTTATATTTTATTTTATATAATATAATGTCCAGAGATGTCTTTCTTGATGAAAAAAAAAATGCTGAACATCATTTCTGGTAAATTAAAATCGTAGTGGTGATTAACAAAGGTGATTGGACGCTTAAAACTTATCACGTAGAGCTGATTTTTTATTTTGTAATTGTTTTGACTAAAATACCTCTAATTTAGGAAACTTAACGGCGTTAATTAGGAGTAGTTAAGTAGATTCAAATAGCAATTTTTTTGAAACTTTTGGATGCAAATGACAAAATTTAAACTTTTAGATTAAAATGACAATTTATATGAAACCTCAGGGATGTAAAATGCATTTAACTCTTTTATTTGTTTTTTGAACATGCCTAATGTTTGTGTAGCTAGCATGATGCCTCTACAAACTCTACAAGTGTTTCTCTGAAGTAGTTAGTTTTCAATGAGGTATACATGGTACTTACGTCAGAGATCCAACATGCTAATCTTTTGTTGATCATTGTGGTCCATCTAAAAACCACAATCATCATTGAATGGATGGTTGGTCAGCAATTGAATCCTGTGATCAATGAAAGAGCTTGATGGTTGTTTAAGAAAAAATGTTCGCCTTAATGCACCTGAAAATCTTATGTGAAAATTGATATCAATGTCTTATTATACAGACAACTTAATATGTCTTATAAACTAAATCTCATTTTCATTGATAATGAAAGAGAAATATTATTATGTTGCGTTAAATATGAATTGCAAAATCTCATATTACAATACCAGAGCAAACCAATTTAAGAGACTGTAAGTATTACAAGTACAGTTTGTAGCAAAACTTTAGATGTGATCTACTTTACTCGTTTAAGATTAAAATGTAACATAAATTAAACCACTAATAACTAAATGTGATAATTGCCAATTCCATAATTTCAATTATTTTATTTATTGTGACCTATTCACTATCCAAATCTGTCTATACTAATAAAAAAAAAATTTTGAAAACCACATGACACAATTTTAGGTCTACTAAATTTTATTTCCCGTTTCTCTTTCATAATAAATATCACATTAACTACTAATGATATTATTTAATTTTTTTCATATCAATTTGTTTATTAAATTAGAAAAGAGATCTTTCTAGAAATGCAATTTCTAAAGAAATAATTTTTTATAATATAAATTTTTTTTAAATATCAAACTTTTTAAAAACACAATATATTTTAAAACCTGTGTTTTCTAAAAAATAAAATTCTAATGGAAAAAATAATTAAAATTCAAAGTTTAAAGAAATTATTAAAAATGACACTTTTATAAAACAGTTTGTTTTGATACAATTTATTTAAAAACCAACTTTTTTTGAGAAAAATAAAAAAAATTAACAAAAGTTTAAAAAATGACATTATCATTTTATCACTTGTACGTAATGTCAATCATATCTTATATCAAAAGTTCGTTTTATAATTCATTAATTATTGTTAATAACTATTTAATATTTTTTTATTCAACTCATGTAATATACGGGGCATTAATCTAGTGCATAGAATATAGATTTAATTTTTTCTATCGACCAAAAAGGTAAAGAGAATTTATTACCATATAAGCCATAACAACAAGGAGCTAGAGCGAGCAAGTATATGACCAAAGAAGAGCAAGTTAAATGAAGTTAATCTGGCACCAATAGAACACTAAGGTTGTTTAATCTATATTTTACCCCTATAAACGTGTTTACTTTAATCTTTTTCAGGATTGTTGATGGTTGTTTCGTCTACAAAGACATAGCTTCTATTGATCCTCCTGATGACTAGTGCACGAATCATGTAGCTACTCACCGACCATCTGATCCTTAACTTAAATAACTAGGGTGTACAAGGCACAATTGGGTGATGTAATTAAAACCGTTTATCATATCAACACAGAAAATAATTGCTCTAAAACAAATGAAATCATATGCATTTGATTAGCACACGTTTCAATGCTTAAACATAATTATCATTCAAGTAAGTAGGATTGCAACTAATTAAGACGTTTGATATTAATATTTAATCAGTTACATTGACATAACTTAATTTGATTGATTGACAGACACCAATCATAGCAAACTGCAAAACGGGGCATGTATTACACATCTAAAGTCTCTCTAGGAATGACACCATTAGAAAATCCAAAATTACTCGTCTAACAATTAACACAATCAAACAACTGTAAGTATTTACAACACCGTCTATCTTCGTGCACCGACTTATTAACATAGGTCCCGTGTCTATCTTCGTGCACAGACTTGTGGACCAATCTTCGGACATTCCCGACAACAACAACGTGAATGTTCGTTTTTAAGGTTTCGTAGAAAAAGCTGCATAAAAGTAAAACCCCCCAAAATTGCCATCTTGATTGTTTCTTTTATTTCTTTCCTTCGGAGTTCGATCAAATAACAACTTACAAGTTACAGCCCATCGTAAGGCCCGTTTAGTTCCATTTGCATTTCAATTAGGAGTAGTAAATTAAGCCCAAATTTACAGCCCACAAATGACCCTGACCAACCACCTGTAAATAGATTCCCAGCATTTTAATTCACATGTTGAGTGAATCAATTTGTCTGATGGTCTTTGAATTTGTTAAAATTCAAATTCGTCGTTTCTATCTCATGATATCTTGAAATCTGCAAACTACAAAATGTGTTTTATAAATAATATTGATGCATTTGTAAAATAATTAATCTCCTACTCTAATAAAAGGGTATCTACGAGAGACACATGTCAACATCATATTTTCTTCTTATCAATTTTTACTCGCTTCTCTCTCCTATTTAACAATCACATTAATTACTAATAATATTATTTAATTTTTTTTACATTAAAATAGATTTTTTAATAAATTAAAAAAGAGATCCTTTTAATAATGTTATTCCTAAGGAAATAATTTTTATAAAATTAAAAAAAAAAATTAGAACATCAAACTTTTTTAAAAATATAAAATATATTATAATTGATGTTTTTAAAAAGTAAAAATTTTATAAACAGAAAATAATTAAAATTGAGAGTTATAATAAAAAAGTTCTTAAGTATGACGTTTTTTAAAACGTTTGTTTTGAAATAAATTTTTTATTTTATTTATCATAAGAAAGATTTCAATCATACATTATTTTAGAATATCGATTTATAATTAATAAATCTTCATTCTATTTAATATTTTTTATTCAACCAGTGTAGTACACGAGTTTACTAAAGCTAGTGCATAATAAATTGTAAATTAAATTACAGTTTTCGTCTTTTAAATTTACCTTATATATCTTTTTTTTTTCTAAAACTAAGAAAATGACAAGAAAATTCATTTATATTTGTATTATGTCACAGTTTTTGTTATTATTTTAGTTTAAGAACGAGAATTAAATTAAAGGCAAACTCAAAAGACGAATGAAACCCTTAATAAAACCAATCCATATATCGTAACAAGTTTTTCTACAAATTTTTACTAACATATTGTTCTCCTTAATATTATCAAACATTAAAATAAGAAGCCCCTATAGCTCAGTGGTAGAGCGCCAGTCTTGTAAACTGGAGGTCTGTAGTTCGATCCTGCATGGGGGCAACTTTTAAATTTTAAAATTTTATTGTGAAGTTTAATGATTTGGTTATTTTAATCTATTTAGTTTTTTTTTATTTCTTTAGGTTACAAATTACACAACTTGCAATTTACTGTTACAGATCTACAAAATTAACTCATTGTCTGTGCAACATAACTAAAGAACTTGCAAACAAAAAGCTTCAACTTTTATTCAAATCTTGATCTCCATTTCATCACACATCAAAACCAAAAGATACAACACCAATTTCAACCATAAATTCAGGTTTCTTTTACGCGTAAGGAACCTTTATCCTGTGCGTCTCTGGACCAGCCACCATATCCTCCCAAATCAGATCCGATAGCGCCATTGTCAACTCCCCAACTTTCCCTGTAACAGAACCAACATCATCAAATCACACGAAAACAGTTTATTTTCATATTAAACAGTCAAAAACAGCAGTTAAGTTAGTTATTCGGTTATTTACCATCGCCAATCGGCTTCTCATCCCACTCAATAATTGGCAGTAAAGGAAGTGTGCTTCCAATGTACATCATTTCAGCAGCTTGTTTGGCTTCCTCAACTGTTATATTCCCAATTTTCACACCCTTCAAACTCCCATTTTCAACCAGCTTTGGAGCCAATTCAAGAAGCCGTTTCGCGGTACACCCGCTTAAAATCTTGTCAAAATATGGCAAAACAAGCTCTTTTTCGCGGGTCACAAAACCAACATTCACATTCGGACCCTCAGCAACATACCCATCATCATCTACCCAAATTGATGCAAATGCACCTTTCTCTTCTGCTTCTAGCTTTGACAGTACATTTGGGAGGTAATTCACATTCTTGCTTGTAGCAAACATAGGTACTTTCATGGGGATTGTGGAAGTTATCACCTTTACGCCTTCTTTACACTGCGAGAATTCTTCATCATAACGATTGCATAGAACGCAGATGTTGTGGACGCTGAAGGAGTAAGTAAGAAATCCCCTGGTCCTGCACTTAACCAATATCTTAAAGTTCCTTTCTTGCATTTTGATACGGCTGCCAGCTGGATAAGGATCGATCGAAGAGTTGATCTTGGGAATGGAGGCGAGAGCTTGGCTTTCGATGCTGATACGAGGATTCGATCAAGATGACCATCAAGTTCATACAGGTGTCTGTTATATACACATATCCAATATTATTAGATTTTGTGAAGTCACATGCTATTAACTTATTGATAAATGATTACAGTACGAGTGAAACAGTTTCTGGAAAAAGTGTAGGGTAAGACTGCCGTCCATAAGATCGCGACAGTGACAGTATGAGTGAAATCAAGAACTCACCCATCAAGGATGATGGCAGTATCGAACACACCATGGCCTCGATGCGCCATATGATCATCGATCGGGATGACCATCATAGCAGGATCAAGAATAATCCCACCGTAAACACTTGAATACATTGCAGGGTATGGCAGTTTCTCAACTGATTTCCACTTCTGATGCAGCTTGTCAAGCAACTAATCATGAAAACAAACACTACTAACGTGAGATGATGATCTTCAAACTCAGTTTGCAGGTTCAAAAATGGCGATTTCTTGATTCAAAATTGAAAATTGGGTACAGGGTTTTACGAAATATACCTCTGTCGACGATGAGAAGACATGAACTTCTGATTCTTCAACATTATCAACCTCAACTACCACCAATCAGCAATCGAATTAAACATCAGATTGTAAGATTAACACAAATCAACATCAAACCCACAAGAACTCACAACTCTAGTGACAAAAATTGAAGAAATTTACCTGAATTGGTAGCCATTTGAAGCAAGATTAAAAGTGGGCTTACGATTGAGTGAGTGAGTGTGAAGAGTTGTGGCTATTTATAGAGATAGTTGGTTCTTCCCCAAATATAAAAGAGAGGAATCCATGGTGGATTTGTGGATTTTGGGGAGAATGGATTAAAGGTAAAGACGATAGCGGGTGGCTGACCCCTTTGTTTGATTCTTGTTAAAGTTTGCATCTTTGATTCTAAAAGATTTTATTATGGAGAAAAACATTGGAATCTATCAAGAAAGACAATACGAAAGACGTAAAAGATGAACAATACAAAACGTTAACTATTAACTATTAGGATTGTAAACAAGTTTTTGAAGTGGTCTAAAGTCACTTATGTTTTTATATATTTTGAAGAAATTTAAGAAACAAACATTTCTATACATGTTTGTTGAAGTTTTTATATTTATTTTAAGAAATTTGAATAGGCGTTTCTTTAAGTTCTGAATTGCTTGAGTGAAAGAACGCAACCTTTTTATGAGAGCGAGGGAGTGAACCTTCTTTACTAGAACATGTTTTGTCTGGACGAACATATTTGTCAGATGATAAACAAAACATGAGTTGTGTACGGACAACTCATTGAGGTCAATAGAGGACAATATCCTAATATAGTTTATTTGGTCTGTAACAATAGTATCAGTTGCAATGGTCGGACTAAGATGCCAGCAATAATGTTGGGCTCTCTAAGAGGGTGCAGATATAAGTTACAGAAAAAGCAACCATTGGGAATATTCTATCATGGTATACTTGGGCTATTATAATTTTAATCTTATAAAAACCTTTTTCTTATAAATGTTATTATAAAAATTATATTTGGTTTATTATATAATGCTTTAGTTGTATTTTCTTAAGATGTTGTGTTATTTTTCTAGCTTTATTATTTATATTTATTGGTACAGTTAAAAGTAAAACCTTATATTATGGCACCTTGTATAAAGATCATGAACGTCATACTCTTGAAAAGCTTCTAGACGTCAATTACAATTGGACCCTACAAACATGTGTTTTATTACGTGTAGAATTGTTAGGAAATCTTTTATGTTGTGTGAGTGAAATAAAGTGGTGTATATTGTGTGAGTTTATTATCTAATTAGAGATTGGAGGGACAAGCAACTTGTGAACTTGTTAGGCTAAACAATCTAGCCAATGGGATTGGTTCGACATAACTTATACGGATAAAAATTGGTGCGGTAACGAGACAACCATACATATTACAAACTATCTGATGCTCCATTAATGGATTATACACATAGAGGGTTGATTGTCGTGTTAGTGATTGTTATACCTGCATAACTTATTTGATAACGTTAAAAACATAAGAACACTTCAAGAACCTGATGAAAAAGACATTAACATTGAATCAAACAATTGCAAGTGAACAAAATATAAATGGACGTGATCACATTTAAATAAACGTATGCTACACCTATTCATTTTTATTTTGATAAAACAATTCATTAATCTCATCTCTCATGTGAGTTGTTTTTAAGCTCCTCATCCTAGGATAATTTCAACAAAAAAGACAAAGTGGCTGTCAAGATCAATTGCAAAATAAACCTACTTTGATGGTCCACAATATAATTATTAAAATTATTGTTAAAAAGCCTTATCTATAAAGAAAAAAGGTTGGGAAATATGATAGAGCTACCATGATAAACTTGCATATTTGGTGATTAAATTGCTGTTAACAGATTATTTGTATATTGATAAACTTGAAAATAAGAAAGCTAATAACAATGTTGTTTTAGTTTAATACTTAAATGTATATAAGATTTTTATTGAACATTTTGAACTCCCAAATGTCCTCTGAGTCATTTTGCACAAGTATTCTCGTCCATGTAAATATGATTATTAAAAAATGGTATACATGAAATCCTTGCAGAAATCTTCAAGTACTTATCATACGCGTTAGTAACCGTCTCGTATGCTCGCTGATATATTGCAAATGTGAACTTCATAATTGAATAAAAGGCCTTTATAACCTACCATTCAAGTATAATCTCAAAACGGAAATTGTCTTTCCATGCTATCAACAATTGTAGTTCGCTTCGCATCCGAAACATTGTATTGATCGAGCATCTTAACGCCAAATTGAGAATCTTTAACGAAGTAATCTTCCGCTCATGAGCAACCACTCAATCAGATGTCTCTACCCATATATGTTCTTGTACGAACCGATCCACTTGAAGCTGCTGCATCATCAAAAATAAGGGTGGTTTGAGCCATTGGTGCGAAAATGTGAATGTTACATTCATATAAACTAGTTAAAGAGTGGTATAAGCTCAATGAAGAAACTTTAAACTTCTTGATGCATGCATTAGGTAATTGTAGATAAGTGGTGTAGCGTATGAAAACAATGTGAAAAAGAACAAGTTTTGGGGGTATTCATATATCTATTACTAGCTCTAGTAAGCCCGTGTAATACACGGGTTAAATACTGTTGAAATATATGTCTAATTTCAATTCAATGTCAAACATGTGGTTTATATAATTGTTCTTTAATTGTTGGTTTTTTTTGTTTACATGATGATCTCCTGTGTTGCTGGGCTTGAAACAAGTTGAAGTTAGAAGTGGTCGAGGCCAAGAGTAGAAGGTTTAGCCAGTTGAAAAGTTGAGGGGTTATTTGTCAACTGGTCAATGTCCATTGGATATAAAAAGGAACTTGATTACTCGGTGAATGAAGAGCGTCACATACAAAGCTTCTATTTGCTCTAATCTTCACCCTAGACTGTGTGGCAAGAAGATTAGCATCTTCTTGGTATGATCAAGGGGTTTAAACTGGTTCCTACCTTGCTCTACTTGTTCTGATCGATGTCCAATTATCAACTAGGCACATGTTCGTCTTCGTGTTATCATCATCACACAAGTTTCTTTTGGGCATATGATTTAACCATCATCTTCCCTGTTATCTTGTTTGGTTGATTAGAGATTGTTTGTGCCTGTTTTCATCTTAGTCTTTGTTTGTATTGGTTCGAATTTTGAGTTTTACAATTTGTTTGGAAACATAGAGTTGGGATTTTATGTTCTTGACAAATACATAAAATATTAAATAGAATAAAATTCATTAATTATAAAACGATATTCTTAGATAATATATTATTAAAATTACGTATAACTAAGGACTTTAAATAATAAAACAATGATATCAACTTTTTACACTTTTACTTTTATACTTTTTTTTTTGTTTTTTTCAAAAAACAAATTAAACATTTCGTCCAAAAAAACCATTTTAAAAATATTATTTTTAAAATTTTCTTACTATAACTCTCAATTTTAATTATTTTTATTTATAATATTTTACTTTTAAAAAACTAAATTTTAATATATTTCATATCTTTAATAAAAGTTTGATGTTTTAGAAAGAAATTTTATAAAAAATTGTTTCTTTAGAAATAAAATTAATAAAAAAAAAAAATTCTTAATTTATTATGAACTATTTTAATCTAAAAATATTTAAATAGTGTTATTAGTAATTAATGTAGTTATTTAATAGGAGAAAGAAACATAAAAAAATTAATGAGAATGAATGTGGTGACGCCACGTGTCAACCCCAGTTACCATTTTATTAGAGTAAGAATATTTGAATTTTTGAAAAAAATGCAAAACTAGCAGTAGGAAACCTGTTAGGAGATCCTTTGACGTTCCATCCCGTTCAACATGACCACATCGCTCATCGTCATACCCGCAAAGGATGGTGCGGTGTTCCCATGCGGTGCCATTTGCCACCTCACCAGTTATATATTCTCTCTAAAATCCAGTTATTAATTAAATAGCGAAAATGCTCACGCGTTGTGGCGGTACGACTGTTGCACGATTTTTTGGGAATTCGATTTTAGTCAGTATCGGTTCGGTGCGTTATGACGTAAATTAAAAAATCAAAATACAATTATTGAAAAAATTGAATGAAAGAAAATAATTACTTATATTACAAAAGTTTTTAAGATAATTATATGGTTGGAAATCACTTATTACCTAGATTTTAAGTTTTTAAAATAATTATATGGTTGAAAAATTGAATGAAAGAAAACAATTACTTATATCCCAACAAGATTAATAAAAGCATGGGTGGTATTTGTGGTTGGAAATCACTTATTACCTAGATTTTAAGGGGGGAGGGGGAGTTTCATTTTATGAATGTAGGTTAGAATTTTATGATCATCGAATGCAGCTTTCGATGATGATTTGCATAGACCGAAGAAAGTTAATAGAGAAATTATCACCACAAATTACCATCTTGATTGTTATTAAGCTGTTAACAACCGGCAAGGAAAAGGGAATGAGGGATTAGTGCTCAATCGCAATGAATGAACGACATTAAAATTATATGGCGGTTTTGTTTGACCACATGTATATGCTTTAGCATTTGTATTATAAGCATCATATGTTATACTTTATTGTAAGGGAATAAATAGAATAAAATGGTTAATTTTTTGAAATTTAAGCATGACTTTTCATATGGGCGTCTTAATCCATATGTAAAATTTTCATTATATCCTCCTTACACTTTTATTATAAAAGATATAAAAAATATTAAAATTATTAAACTCACAATATGCCTCTAGAAAAATATTAGTATTATAGTTATTATAAATATGAAGATATATGTAAGTTATATACTAAAATATTGAAATAAAAAATACTTAATTTAAATAGTAATTAGTTATAAAAGTATAATTAGTAAATATAAATTTAAATGTCAATATATAGTATCATAAATAAAATAAAATTTAATGAAATGAATTAAATAATATCATATTATTAAATAATGTATTAATAATATTTATTAAATACATGAAAGAGACAATAACAAAAATATCAAGGTATATAAAATTTAATGGATAAATTTACCATATTGCCCCTAAAGTGTCTTAAATCTTAATCGATTCTCTATTCTACCCTTCTTAAATGCCTTGCACTGTTTTATACATGTTGCTTCAAAAGTTGTATGCTTGATAAAATTACATCTCTATGCAAAGAGATGTATTATATAGTATTATAGATAAACTCATTAATTATTATTATTAGTTAGAGAAAATATAGAAGTGAATCTTTTTGGCTATGTTACGAAATATAATCATAGTATAAACAATGCAAAATTTTGAATAGTATTTGTAAATTAACGACCAAGTCGATTTAGTTGTGTTCATAATTTTTATATCTACAACATACGGAACCTAATGTTATATTTTATATTTTCTTGCAATACTAATAAAATAATATTGTAAGAAAAATATTTTTGTCGGATCCCTTTGTCTGGTCCATTAATAGCATTCAACTGCTCGTTTCTCATATATATGTGAGTGAGTGTTCTATATTATGGAGGATGATTGTGAGTGAAAAAGATAAAAAATTTATGGAAATTGTACCGTGTTTCGTCATATTTGGGGAATCACGGTACAATTCTCATTATTTTTTAATATTTTTGAAAGTGGTTGTGAGTGGATGAGAAAGAAAAGATAATGATAAAAATAAAAAAAATATATTATTTAATCAAAAAAACATACAAATAATAATATTTAATGTAATATTAAAGACGAGGATGTGAAAGAGGATTATGAATGTTCTAAAAGGAATAATTCTGTAAAGTAGCAACTGGGCCTTAATATGGATTTTGACGCCCTCAAAGACGGCCCAGTGAGTGAAAGGGGCCATACTAAACTAGCATAGTAACATATGAACAATTATTGTTTTTTTAGAAAAAAAAACTTTTTTGATTTTGTTTTGAGAATAACAATTATGGTTGCAACATCATGACATAGATGACAAAGACAGGAAATCGTGAATTGGGTATTGCACAATACATACTTAAAGATACACGAATAAAAAAAAGTGAGTGGTGATATATAATCTCATGTTTCAAGTTATGTATAGCGGATAGATTTATGATATGACAAAAATGTACATGATCACTAACGTCTAAGGCTTCTAATTAAGGTTGGCATGTGCTCGCGTATAACATGCATTTAACTTAGTAATCAGAGGGATAAGTTATTATTATTATTTTTTTTTGTGAACAACAAATGCCCAGTCATCCAGAATCACCCTGACAAACGGATCACCATTGCCCCAAAGAACAAAATGTGGTAACCCCACCCACCCGCCCCTAAGAAAACTCACAACTGGAAAATCTTCGTGGCTCACCTGAATCATATTATAAGAGATGAGACTCAAACCCACGACCTTCTATTTCAAAAGACATGAGGCTACCACTTGGCTAGAAGGCTTCAGGATAAGTTATTTTAGGCGAGCATATGTAGATACACATCCAAAGATTCATGTATCTAATAGTAGTCAATGAGTAGGTTGACATTTGTAGTTGTATAAAGCAACTTGAGTTTTTTAAACTTTTAGAGATTTAGAAAATGAAATCCCAAGTAGTATACTATATCTTAGTTTAGGGTTAGAACGATTAGAGTTTTGTATTTTATCTCGTGTCGGTCTTTATGTATACTCTTGTACATTGTTTATTGATGACTATTATACAAAGCTACAAACATTTATAGTATCAGAGCCATAAAAACTTTATATCATTTTTTCTTGATGAACCCACTCCACTTCAAAGCAAAAAACGAAGAGTACAGATAAAGATAAATTGATTATTATTATAAATTGTGTATGAAAATAAATTAAAATAAGACTATTAAAGTCAAATATGATACGCTTAAGTGTGCATGTATATATAAAATTTAGAGTTAAATTAGGTTTTACTCACTAGGCTTTGACAAAAATGTTACAATTTTCCTCCAAAAATTAAAAAAAATTCAATTTACATCCCAAAGTTACGTCAGTTGTCTCAATTTTAATACAAAAGTTTAATCAATTGTTTTGATTTCAGTCCAATTTACTTTCAAATATAAAAATATTGGATTTAAATTAAAACAAATGATAAAATTTTTGATTTGAAATTAATGTTTTTGAACTATTAAAGAAAATTGATCATTTTTGTCAAAATTCAAGGACTCAAATAAAAATTAACTCAAAAATTTAAAAGAGAAATTGGAGTGGAATATGTATGTGAAACACTTAAAAAAAGGTAAGTATTATGAATTATTACCATAGCAAGTGGATGAACTCTTTGTCAAACTTGTAGATAAGTTTACTATGCTAAATAGTTTTACTTGTCTACCAAAATGATTGATCTTTGTAGTATAAATACCACCTCAATGTAGAGGAGAAGATGCACCTCTTGTATACATTTCTTTCATAAGTTATACATTTCTCTTCTTCTTGCTCTTGCAATTCTCTTTAAAGTTCTTAAGGTTATAACACTAATCTTGTGTTAATTATTGTGATATTATAACAGTAAGATAATTATACTATCCTTTAAAAACCACTATCGGTGGGTTCTCCACGGCTGCCATTTGTCACTAGCCCATTGGTTGATTCATTTCTATTTTTTCTTCCACATTTCCTTTATTATATACTAGGCTAAAGACCCGTGTAACATACGAGTTCAATCCAAAAATATTGTTATTGTTTAAAAAGGTTCGTAAGTTATAATATTGTTGATAATACTTTGTATATAGACTTTTGTGAAAATATTATTACCAGATGGATTTAGATGTATTAATTCAATTAAACAACAAAATAACTAAAGATCTAAATTGATATACAATGCTTGCTGGTACATAAACAGGTTGTAAGTTGCAGTACGCATCAAACAATATTCGCAGATACATAATAAGTTTGAACTTATAAGTATATATGTTATGATTTTTTTCAACTTGTATGTAGAATATCAAAAAACAGACAAAAATAACAATGAAAGTTGTATATCATTAAACAATTACAATACAACTCAGATAAAGTAAGCATCTAAAATAACAGTTTGCATATAACTAAACCATTTAAAGTAATATATAGCGAAAGGAACGATAACTTGACAATTGCACATAACTAAAAAATTACAATACTACTCAGATAAAATAAGCATCTAAAACAACCTGTTGTATATGAGTAAGTGAAAAGTCAAATAAGGTGCTTTATTGATGTTCATAGTAAGGTAAAATGATACAAACAAAACGAAAAACCACAATAATTTAAAATAAATGTTACATCATATTATACAGATATAAACAATGAGTTAAAAAGAGTATAAAATTTGACTCTTTAGTTAATCTGCATAACATTTTATACATACCTCATTAAAAGGTTGTGTAAATTGTATAGATAGTTGTACTTAATGTTATATATATATATATATATATATATATATATATCAACCAGTATAAAGTCAACCTGTAGGTATATGGTCAATAGATGGGTTAATTAAAATAATAAAAATATTATTAGCAGATGGATTTAGATACAAAATTATTATAAATAATAATGCATTGATTCAATTAAACAACAAAGTAATTAAATATTTAAATTGATACACAATGCTTGCTGGTACATAAACAGGTTGCAAGTTGTAGTATGCATCAAACAATCTTTACAGTTACATAATAAGTTTAAACTTGCAGGTATATATGTTATGATTTTTTCAACTAGCAGATAGAATATCAAAAACCAGACAAAATAACAATGAAAATTGTATATTATTAAATAATTACAATACAACTTAGATAAAGTAAGCATCTAAAACAATAGTTTGCTCATATGATTGAACCATCTTAAGTAATATATAGCTAAAGGAACGATAACTTGACAGTTGCAGATAACTAAACAATTACAATACAACTCAGATAAAGTAAAGCATCTAAAACACCCTATTGTGTACGACTAAGTGAAAAGTCAAAGAAGGTGCTTCATTGATGTTTATGGTAAGGTAAAATGATACAAACAAACCAAAAACCACAATAATTTAAACTAAATGTTACATCATAGTAAGGTAAAACGATACAAACACAACAAAAAACCACAATAATTTTAAATAAATGTTAGGAAACATATAAGATAATGTTTTAACCCTAAGCAGAGTAGACAAATGTCACTAATCATTCAATTCTTATATAGCTTAATATCACATAATCAAATATTAAGTGATGAACAAAACAACATCTTATAATCGTTTCAAGATATAGAGTTTCAAAACGTGTTGAATAGATTATCTAGAAAGCTATGATAGAGTTTCAAAACAAATTCACCATTATTTGCTAAACTACAGATGCATCAAAACAATTTGCACATATGAAAAGAATTCCAATCAAACATAATAATAATATGGCAGTATACATAAAAAGAAATAAAGAAGTTTAAAAATCAGAAGCATGTGATACCTTTTCAAAGATGGATTGTCGAATCAGATCACCTTCAAATTAAAAAAATGAAAGAAAAATAATATCAATCCAAAAACACAATCGCAGAGGATGAAAGCTCAAATATAACAAAAAATAAATACGTTTTCTTGATGAAAACTTGAAGAAACCGAAGCGAAAATGATAACTTTGATCAAGTCTGTCGAATGCGCTATCATCAGAGTTTATAAAGACAAATTGCGAGTGTTCCAAATAGATACTATTTTTTAAAGATTTATAAGGATGATTTTTTAAACAAAATGAAATTATTTTTTTAGAAAAAGTTAAAAAAACAATTTCATCGACGAAAGTTTAAAAAGATATTATTGTTGTTTTACTTGAAATATTTACATATTTAATTTAATCGTATTTTATATGAAAATATTGTTTTATATTTTCTAAAATTTTATACAAACTATTTGATATTTTATTTATTCAATTTGTGTGTTATTAAATCGGGTATGATTTCATCTCCAAAGAAAGATACCCATGAATTCCTTCGAATTGAAGAGGTTAGATGAAGAAATCCCGTAATTTTTTCACGATTCGAATATAAACCGAGCATTTTATGGATTTGAAAGTGATCTGCAGTTTTTGTAGATGAATTATTTGAAGAAATAAGAATCATCGGGTTTGATTTTATTTCCAAAAAAAGATGCACTCTAATTTAGGGTTAAATTTTCAAAATTTCCCCAAATGTCTCTAAATGAATCTAGACTAACATTAAGAACAGATACATATTTAGACGGAAATTAAAAAAAAATAGAGGCTTAAGAGAATGCCACGTGACATTAAAGTTATTGTTTTATTAATAAGTATGGATAGGTTTGTATCAAGAAGTTACATTGAATGTGGATGTGGTGAGATGACTAGATACATGGCCTTCAAATGAGGAACCGTGGGTTCCAATCCTATGGAGTATCCCTTTTTTATTTATTTTTTATTATTTTTTATATCTTTTTCATTTAAGTTACCTTATTTAAAGTTGTTAAGCTCCAATATTCACGTTATAATATTGTTTTCTACATATGTTTCAAGTTCTAATATTGTTCTTTCATGTCCTTGAGCATATTTATGTCATTGTGGCGATGTGTGTAACGAATGGTACCATGAGAAATGAGATCGATACTGACCGAAGAACATATGTACCGCTATATAATTGTTTTCTATCTGCGTTTCGGTATTCAGAATACATTTCTTTTATATACTTAATCACATGAATGTCACATTTCCCAAAACATGTACTAAAGTTTACAACCTCGCCACATTACGCAAATTAAATTTCTAGTTTGTTTAAATAAAAGGGTTATTGATTTTAATAATTCGAATTTTTAATTATTGCTCGGGATTAATTCCAACGCAGGAAATATTTACAGTCACTCCTAACTTTAAGCTTATTTTTCTCCAATAATCCTTAAATAACTGAGAGTTAATCTCTGTTAGTTTTTTGAAGAAATGAGGCCAACTTTGAGCCATTTTTCAACTCCGGTGCCACTTAGCCTCTATTAGATCCGTTTTCTATTGTTTAGCTTCCATTGTCGTCTAAAATCTACCTTTAATGAATCAAGTGGTTCAAATCAAGAGGTGAAGATTGATGGGTTTTAGGGTGTGAAAGTTTCATATTAAAGAACCTGATAGTAGATGTCAACTTTCTGCTTAGTTTTTTTGACACAAAAGCAGTCCACGTCATAAAAAAAACTAACGGGGTTAACTCTCAGTTAGTAAGGAGTCGTTGGAGGAAAATAAACTCAAAACTAAGAATTTCTGTAAACATTTTTTATGTTTGAATTAATCTCGTTCAATAAATAAAAATTGAATTTATTAAAATCTAATAACCCCTTAATAAAACAACCATACAACTAAATTTGATGCGTGCTCTTAAATATGATTTTGTAATGGATCGAAACAACCTGAAACAATGGTTTGCAAAGAATACGACAAATAGTAAGGAGAAGAAAGTGCAGAAGGGTCAGAGCCATGGAGCCAGGGCTCAGGGGTTTAACCAATGGTTCACGCCATGTGAGGGGGTCTGAACGATGGGCTCAACGAGTCGGTGGGGGTAAAAGTAATTAACTAACTAGTAGCTCATTAACTAGCATAGGATGAGGGCGGCGGACATGACCTCAGCTTGTCGTCACCACCTACACACTAATTTCACCAATCCCATATTAAATGACAACCTAAATTTTTAACCAATGTTCTTATTTTTAATTTGTATGATTGATCGGTGTTGGTTATAATAAGTTTACCAATTAACGATGCTTCATGAAACATTCCGCTGTGTCATTGTGTTATAGAGTTTTACCTTTAATGTTAGTGACTCAATCGGGTACACTAGACTATGGCTGGTAGCTCGATCGTTTATTTTATCCTCTCACGACTTATGTTTGCCCAAAATCAACACATATTACTACCGTCATTCACCACCACCGCTGTCGATTATGGTCACTATACTCACTCGGTTGGTTGGTTCTAAAACATTCCCGGTTAGTTCTTAAGAGTTTAGAACACAAAAGGTAGCATTACAACTTATAAGCGGGGCCGGTTTCGAGAATCCTTAAAAAGTTTTGGGCCCAAGGCGAGCAGGAAAAAAATATAAACCCTTATAATATAAAGTCAATAACCCGTATGTAAAAATTATATAATAAAAAAATAATTGCTTACCAATAAACAAAAGTATTATAGCAAAATCATTTAATTTATTTAGTTAAACGAATCGTGAAACTCTTTTAGCGTTTTTAAAATGATTTTAGATTTGATAAATGGTAGTGGACTAAAATAATTAAAATGTTAATGGGCCCTAAGTTTCAATATGATAAAATAATTAAATTGCTATTGGTTTGTTAATTAGTTTATTAATAACCTATAGTTGTTTTTGAAATATATATATACACATACATAAATAATATAAAAACTTTTTAAAAAATTTCGGGCCCCAGAGGAGATTGAGCCATGGGCGGTCGCCCACCCCGCCCCCTCTCAGGGCCACCCATGCTTATAAGGTTTTCTAGTCAAGTATATACAGTAAATTTGATGGTGAGACGTGTTAGCATGCTCTAAAACTTAACAAGTTGTTTTTGGGTGACTGTTTATTCGCACGTGCAATGTCTCTTCCACGCCCATGCATGACAAGTGACAACTGCATTGTCGTTCCATATGGTCGGACATAGTCTCCTGCATAGTTGCATATTTGTGTCACGTCATGCATGGCCATGCAATACCCCTTGTATGACCGTGTAGAAAAGAGGCTGGAATTAAACTGTTACGGTTATATTATATGCGGGTAAATATCATTGGTTTCATTTGGTATGATATAAGATCATATAGTTTTCATATGATTTTGACATTTATATATAATCAAAAATTTATTACAGTGTTCGTGATCCTAGTTTGTAACAATTATTATTGGTATTTTTACATATTTTCTTAAATCATAAAATTAATTACATATTTCCCCTTCCTAACACATATAGTCATGTATATTACATATTTATTCATTTTATTAAAACTAATCTATCAAATGACTACTTTATCTTGATTTTACTAAGGGGCTTTTATCTATTCATATATTGTTATTATAATTTTGTAAAACTTTGACAATTGTGTTTTGTATTCGGAAACATAATTTTGATAATAGATGATAATTTTTTTGAAATGAAGTTTTTAACATTTGTATTTGCCGTTTTCATTTTAGTATTTTTATTTATACATAAGACTCGAGCTTGAGGAAGTATTTGTTTAATGTTCTTCGAAAGTGAAATGTGTAAAAATAATTTAGTAAAAATATGGATACAATAATAATTCAATAACTAATTTAATAAAACGAATAAATATGTAATATATATGTTTTAAAAAGAAAAAATATGTAATTAATATTTTAGCTTGGGTAAATATGTAATTAATGTATTTAGAAAGGAAAATATGTTAATGCCCAATTATTATTAATTTATTTATTAGTTTTCAGTTTTACTTGTTTAGTAGCTATCAATGTTACTCTAAAGCATATAGACCCATTTTGCCTTACACGTAATACTTGTTACGGTTAGATTCTATTTGGTGCTTAAAAAACACCCTTGCTTAAAATCAAATTGTGTTTAAATAAATTACTTGAATAAATGGTTTCGTTTTTATTAGATACGTCAGATTTTAACTTGACCTACATTATACATATAAATAAGTATGACTAAAAAATAGAACCGTGAAAACTAAAAAACAAATTACAAAAGTAATTTTCAACTCTAAGAATATCAATCAATTATCCTTATCCCAACTGATTAAAATAAAATACTCATGACATGTTAATATTACGAGATCATGGGTTCAAATCTCACTCAGAGTTAAGTCAGATGGTTTTTTCATTAATGGTTTTCTCCTTAGAGGGTTGGAGGTACAGTCCCGACTAAAAAATCAATAGACATACCCAATTAAAAAAACACTTATTTTCCGAAATATTATCGCACATTTATTATTAAAAAAAACTATAAGAATGTCATCTTTTACAAAAGAATATATATAAAATAAAAATCGGCTGAAACTGTGTAAAAAGTTGCAAACATTAAATGCATTTTGTCCTGCGCTTAAAAACAATAAACAGAAATTTGTGCATAGTATTTGTTTAGATGATAGTGATTGGAGTAAAGTAATCGATGAGATTTAGATTGTATGATATGATATAAAGCCTGGTATTCATGCATATGCATGATCGATGGATGGGATGGATGACTAGATACATGCATGACTTTCCACATCTATAGTCTTTTTCTTAGTTACAGTTTTTATTTTTTCAAAATGAAAATCATTCTAGAAAATAAAACTTTGATTTGGTTTGTTATTTTAAAGGTTTATAAACTAGGAAAAACACAAAACTATCAAGTGGTTAGGAAACCGTCGGGTAGATGTTGGGATGTCTCTTAGGAGTCCACGGGTGATGGGTACAGCGTTAGAGATCTAGACAAGTGATGTTGTGTGAATTGAGGGACAGAGATACACTTCGAATCTACATCTTGGGTTGGATGATCTGACGTTGGCTAATATGAGCTTAGGAACACTCATTTTACATCTTGGGTTGGGTGATCTGACGCTGGCTGGTATGAGTTTAGGAACACTCATTTTACATCTTAGGTTGGGTGATCTGACGTTGACTGGTATGAGCTTAGAAACACTCATTTTACATCTTGGGTTGGGTGATCTGACGTTGACTAGTATGAATTTAGGAACACTCAAGGGGTTGGGAAATAAGATTTTACCGGTACAAATGAAAACTACTATCAAAATTTAAAATTACATCAATTACTCCAAAAATATTTGCACAAATATTATTTTACATATGGCTGTTGGAAATTTGCAATACCAAAACGTAAAAGGGAGTGAATGAGTGCTTTATAGCTAGAACCCCGGAAACCATATTATGAGGAGATTTGATCGCATCTTATCATGGATAGAATGGCCTTAAGTGATTAGTACACTCTTAAAAAAACATGAGAAAAATTATTTTCTTTCTTTGTGTAGCCTAAACTGAGTGATGCATGAACTGTTACGTACACATGTAAACACATAAAATAGGGTATTATAGATTAACATGACAATTATACTCGTGTTGATATAGTCATATAGGATGGAGCCTTCTTTCAAAGCATCCTAACAAATGCTTGACTATTTCTTCTTGAGAGAAAGAAAAAGAGGATATAAACATAAGTAAACTTGCATACAACTCAACTTACGTCTTGAAATTTACGATTGCACATGTTCTTCACTGTATATCTCTCTTCTAACATTCTTTTTACACTTACTTATTTATTCTCTTCTGTATTTCACTAGCATCGTGTAAAGTAACATATAATGAAAGTTAAAATAAAAATTCGATGGTGAAATTGTAAATTTTTAAAGGAGGAGGACAATAATTAAATAAGATAAATACTTTGTTCCATTACTAGGCATCTAGGCAATTGAAAAGTTCATGTAAGATTGACATTCATTACCCAACCGATCATCGACATGTCATTTCATACGTCACACTCATTTTACAGTACTAATTAAAAATCCGTAATCTAATCGAGATGGTAATTTCAACTAAAAGAGTGTTTAGAAATAGAATTTGGTGTTAACGCCTTTAAACCCTCCGTATCGACTTAAAGCCATGGGGCACGTATGTATATCGCAAGTCCTTAGTTTATTATATATTTAAATTCAAATGTGAAATAACACATGGCGAGTGCAAAATATAAATCACCTAATAAATTAGTTAACTCAGTTTGTATTGTGTTTTTGTAAGAGTCAATAAGATAATCGGAATAACTTAGCTAAAATAAAAAACTGAAATCACACAAGTTATATTTAAACTAAAGGGGTAACGCGTATTGTGACGATTCAGTTTTAAATAAAATGAATATCAAAACGTAATAAAATTAAAGTATGTCACAATGATATACAATTAAAATCCAATCGTAGATAAAACATTCTCTGAATTTAGAAAATCATTATACATCATTGTGACCGTTTTGTTAGCAATATTTAAATTCTACTTATAATTATCAAGGGCGGCTCTGAGGGGGGCGGCGGGTAGGCGACCGCTTAGGGCCCAATCTCCTCGTGAGCCTGAAATATATATATATATATATATATATACACACACACACACACACACACAGATGGATTAAATGAAAACCATGTTTAAAATTGAAAACCGTAAAACCCCGTAACAATTTACTTATTTTAGCCTATTAAACCTTAAAACCCATTAACATTTTAATTAGTGTAGTCCACTAACATTTACCTAAGTCAAACCAATTCTAAAAATGATAGGAGAGCCTAACAATCGCTTAAGTGAGTAAATTAAATTAATTTATCTATAATACTTTTGTTTATTAGTGTAACAATTTTGTTATATTATAGATTGTTTACATACAATTTATTGACCCTATACCATACTCGCCCATGGCTATAATTTTTCAAGAATTCTAGGAGATGACTTGTTTATAGTCATTTACTCTTTACGTTTTTGCGACTGATTTACAATTATTTGTGTGCGGTCACAAAAACTTTGACCAATTTGTGACCGTTCTAAAAATCATGTCTAATTCTACAAATCTGTGGCAAATCAGTTGCTAATTGCGTGGTCATTGTTACCAAATGTAAATTTTGGTTGTAAACGCCCAATTTTCTAGTAGTGAACTCTCGATAACATCAATACATCTACATCTACATCTTAACACATGTATACCCGTCGGTAATAAGAGCATTTGAAGTGAATTTTTATATTTATGTAAGTGTGTTCTCTATATTATACGAAATGGTTGTGAGTGAAGGAAAATAAACTTATTACTGTTCATTTGTAATTTTTAATATTTTTTTAAAATGATTGTAAGTGGATGAAAAAAAATTAATGATAAAAATATAAAGAACTATTATTTATTTAAAAAAAAAGAAAACAATAATTTTCAACGTAATTATAAGTATAACGATAACCCAAGGTGAATGCTCAAATAAGGACATCTAAACTTTCGATGGTAATATAATATATCACAAATATAAACTTTAACTCCTTAAGACGTTTAGGGATCATCATTTGTTGAAGAATAGAAATCAACACACAATTCAATTCCACTATGAAAAAGATTACAGAAAAGTAAAGAAAGTAATACAAATGTGTATTTCGAATGAATTAATAATCACAAGCTGTGATACCTCTTTTACACCTAATCTAATGCTTTGACTCATAAGAATGAAAGTGAGTATCAATGTCACACCCATCACACCACACTACAAACACACTAATCAAATTTTGTCACGTCACATATTTATATTTGACAGCAACAGTGTTATCACACCATGTCATATTTTTCACTACACCACACATACAACAAACACAAACTCACGGGGAAACATGCCGTGAAACAGAAATTTGTGGTGTGAAGGGTGGCGGTGGCCATGATTCCAGGCGGAGTCGAGACTTTCTATGGTCTCAACTAACCAAATATTAAAGAGAATGTACAATATAAACCCCTGTACTATTGTAACTTTGACATAACAAAACACGAGCATATTTTGACACGTTGACTTATTATTCTACTACTCAATTTACAATGTCGGTGGGGGACTCACTAGCGTTGCTACGTGTCAGAATCTCACTTGACCACAAATATGTTTCTTTTTTTTTCGAGTACAAATGTGTCAAAATATTTGTTTTTCTGCAATCTAATACCACTATAAAGCTGGTGTGACCGGTTGGAATGCTATGTTAAAACGTAGGAGACGCGGGGCCTATCACTGGCCAACATTTTGTTTTCTTTTGTTTTTTTTGGCTTTTTTCCTCATATTGTTATACTTTTTCATTTAAACTATTATTTTTCTTCTACTTTTCTATTTTTATTTTATTTTAACTTTTTAAACTATTAGGCTACATGCACGTAACGAAGTTCGTATACACGTTATAACGTGCCATTAACCGTGTTAATGTTATCATACAGTTCCGTCCCAACGCTCAAGTTTTTATGACGCAACATGTGATGCATAATATTGCTTTAATATGCCTCTTTTGTAACAAAGTTTGCAGACGCGATGCTACGCATAGTCACGTTTTTGCTTACTTTTATATATGTTTTACTTTTAATATTTAAACTTTCACACTCTAACACTTTTTAAAAATTTTATAAACTGACACATTAAACTTCTTAGGATTGTAAAGTTCATGGTTTGCCCCTTGAAAATTTACCTAAGAGAATAATTTATGTCGTTAACTTGTCGTTACAAGTTCAGGTAAGTCTCTATGATTGGAAGTAATCGGAAAGGAATATCACGACGTGTACGACCTTGCTGCAACGCACGTGGTAAAGAAACTAATTCCACTCAACAATCATCCAACTAATGATTGATAACATCACATATATAATCTAGTATCATCAATACATCTATATCTCGTTAACTTATGTTAACTACATTTTTTTAGGAATTAACATCATTTATAATGGGCTTAGAACACATTTTCTAATCATGACCATTTTGTTATAGGTTTCACAATGAGTGTGTTTTTTTTCGTTTTATAATGTAAATTCTATTTCTTTTATTTAACACTTGAATTGGGAAGCAATATTCTAATACATAATCGTTGTCAATATACTTCATGACGAAACGGGGAAAACTCATACCTATGTAAGTATACTTTATAATTGCGATATTGAGTAACAAGTATGTACAACTAACCAGTGGCACATCTTAGTGATCAGGGCTCCACTTATCGATATAATTAGGTTACCGGTCTTGAAACGAGTAATCATGACTTGGTGTTGGGTAAAGACAAAGAGAGCCCTTTGGGAGACACGGACAGAAGACTAAGAAACTTGCTTTGACGCGAAATTAGTTTGTGTCTTCAATGGGGATGAATTTAGGTCTAGGGAGTCTTGTATGACGTACACAACTCTAGTACCGACCATTCAACCAATATTGTTTGCTTTATTACCAATAATTCATAATTTTATTTATTTATTCGGAAGAGACTCTCCATGTAGTCATCCATTCTCAGATGCTCCAACCCAAGCATATTTAACCATTGAATTTACCCCTCGCCCGCAACCAATAGCCCAAAAATACATATATGTTATTTGAGGTCAGGTATTTTTTGTGAGTCAATCATACATACTATACATAACCGATGTGAGATTTTCATTACCACTCCCCGCACTTGAAAGATTTGGTGCTAGCAGGGTATATAAAGCATACATAGAGAGAGAAAGAGTGTGCGCGCTTTAAGTTGACTTTCTAAATATTCTAGTAAATAAAACAAATAAGTCATATTTCGTTTTTGTTTCTTACAAGTTATAATTTCCATCAAACTCACCCCACTTCCCACTTCTTGATCAAACTCACTGCTTCAAATTTTACAGTCCGGCGTAAGCAAGTTCAATCCACTCGTATCGGCATAGATCTTCACAAATACATCAACGGGTCTCTTTCTCCACCAGCACAGTTTCCCAATCCTGAAGCCACAATGCGGAACCTCGATTTTTCTTGTTTGGTGTCAATAGGAGCAAATTTGATCACCTAGCAACATACGAGCACACAATTATTATACTTATATAATAATATACACTACAACAATTTTACTCTATCTCGACGACATCTATAGCGACGACACATGTCGTTGGTATAGGGTGGCCTATATCGACGACATGTCGTCGGCACAGAGTTATTGGAATTTTTGACTGGTCAAACTCTATACCAACGACTTGTCGTTGGTATAGAGTTGGCGGGCTGCTAAAGTATCAGGCGGGTTTATGAAAAGCCTTATCTGACGACATGTCGTCGCTACTGGTTAAAGTTATTATTTTTGTTATCTCGGTTTACAAATTAAAAAAAAAATTTAACTCAACGTTTCCCGACGACATGTCGTCGGGATAGATAAGAAATACTAAAAAAAAATTCACTCCCAACGACAAGTCGTCGGGATACTTTTTAAATTTTTTTAATTTTTAATCTATAGGGACGACTTTTTTACTCTATAGGGACGACATGTCGTCGCTATAGAGTGCAGATCCCTTAAATCCTATTTCAGACCTTCTGCCCCATTTCTCAACCAAAAAAACTTACTTTCTTCTCCCGATTTCATCTCGGTTTATAGGCTTATTTGGTATCAAATTGGAGTGTTTGAAAGTAAGAATGATGTTTCTTTTACTATAATAAAGTTATATAATCTTGTTTTTATAAGTTTATCTAAATTTTTGTGTTTTAGGTGAGATTAAAGTTTAAAGCTTGAAATTAAAGGATTTGAAGATTTTCAAGGTATGAAATTCGTTTAAAACTATGATTAGAGTGTAATTTAGTGAATATGTTTGTGATTAGGTTTGTATGATTGTAAAAGTGTATATATGTGTAAGTGTATATGGGTTTGATGTTAAATTAGGTTATGCCCACCAAATGTTTGATGAAATACCACTATATATATTTTCATGGTTTTAAGTTTGTATGTATTTTTATATGTGTTATTTATATGTATATGGTATGATGTATTTAGTTGTTTATGTATATGTTATATGTATGTAGTTATGTTAATTTTGTATATATGTGAATGTTTGTATGTATTTATGTTTATATGTTTGTTCATTAGTATATTATATGTTTGTTTTTGATAATTGTGTATGTAAGTATGTTGTATACTTGTATGTTTTTTGTATACTTGTAAGTGTGTATGTAAGTATGTTGTATACTTGTGTGTAAGTATGTTTGTATTTTTGTAATTGTTTATGTAAGTATGTTGTATATTTGTATTTTGTATACTTGTATATTTGTATGTGATTATGTGTTGTGATTATGCTTGTATGTATGTATACGAGGAAGATGATATAAATGATGATAACGAAAACGACGAAGAAGATGATCTAGTAGATACCCTTTATTGTAGTGATGATTCCGATTGAAAGTATGTTTATTATTTTTGTTTAGGTTTATTGTTTATATTTATTATTATATATTTACAACATATTTATTTTTGCATGTGTTTATTGTTAATGTTTATTATCTTTTCAGAAGTATATTGTTAATGTTTATTGTCTATTTTTGTTGAAGCATGTCAACATATATTGCTCGAGGACATGGTGGGGATGGCTGGGATCTACCTCCACATGGGGATCCAAATAGGATCCTAACAGGTTGAGAGTCTTGTAAGTTATTTGTTAAAGTTAAAAAATACATCTTTATGTTGAACATAATCTTTGTTTCTTAACTTTTCAATTGCATATATTAATGTAGCACAACCCGCAAGAAAAAAAGATCAAAAGGAAAAAAACATTAAATTATTTAAAAAATTTGAGCAAAATAAAGGCCAACCACCACCGATCGAAGTTGAAAGCAAGGGGGCCAATATAAGTTTGTTGGAGAGAAGAGCTCGGATTTTATAAGGTTAATCTCTAATGAGATTAGTAAGGTTGTTTCTTTCCATTTTCCCAGTTGGTAAGTTGTTCCTGATGAATTTAAAAAAGCCATATATCCCACACTTTTTATAAGTATACAATGTTATGTTTTTATCGTATTTTAAATATATAAGTGTTACATATTTTCTAATTACATGCTTTGCAGTAATATTTTGATCTTGCTAGATGTAGGGAATCGGAACAGTGGGAAGGCATAAGGCTCGGAATCATTGTCGAGTGTTAAAGAGCCTATAAAGATCGAAAGCAAGATCTAAAATCTCATTTTGATGATGTGGGTGGTTATGATGACGTGGAAACATCGATAACTTGTCCTTCTGAGGGAACAGACCCGCAAGCATGAGCTCGGGTGATTAATGAGTTGTTCTTAGATCCAGCTTATAGGAGCTGATCTGAGGCGAACAAATTAAATAGAGGTAAACAACGCTATCTGAGTTTCCATGGGAGCCAATCATATGCATAGAAGAGACATACGGAGGTAAAAGTATAATTGTTAGTATAAAAATAAGTATTAACTGTCGAAAGATGCATTTCTAAGAATTTTTATTATTCATAGGGGAGTCGTCCGATTGATCTCTTTCAGAAGATGCATTTCAGAGAAGGCACGGGATGGGTGATTGCAACTGCAGAATTGGACTGGGTAAGTTTAAACTAACTTTTTGAGTAATATTAGTATGTTAAGTGTGTTTGGATCAAAATGACCCATTTGAACTAACTTTTGTATGATTCTAGTATGTTTAAATATGTTTCGGTCAAAATGACCCACTTGAACTAACTTTTGATTGATTCTAGTATGTTTAAGTGTGTTTGGGTCAAAATGATCTATTTAAACTAAGTTTTAAGTGATTCTAGTATGTCTAAGTGTGTTTGGGTCAAAATGACCCATTTAAACTAACTTTTAAGTGATTCTAGTATGTTTAAGTGTGTTTGGGTCAAAATGACCCATTTGAACTAACTTTTGTGTGATTCTAGTATGTTTAAGTGTGTTTGGGTCAAATGACCCATTTGAACTAACTTTTGTGTGATTCTAATATGTTTAAGTGTGTTTGGGTCAAAATGACCCATTTGAACTAACTTTTGTGTGATTCTAGTATGTTTAAGTGTGTTTGGGTCAAAATGGCCCATTTGAACTAACTTTTGATTGATTCTAGTATGTTTAACTGTGTTTGGGTCAAAATAACCCATTTAAACTAACTTTTGTATGATTCTAGTATGTTTAAGTGTGTTTGGGTCAAAATGACCCATTTGAACTAACTTTTGATTGATTATAGTATATTTAAGTGTGTTTGGGTCAAAATCACCCATTTGAACTAACTTTTGAAGATTCTAATATGTTTAAGTGTGTTTGGGTCAAAATGACCCATTTGAACTAACTTTTGAGTGATTCTAGTATGTTTAAGTGTGTTTGGGTCAAAATAACCTATTTGAACTAACTTTGAGTGATTCTAGTATGTTTAAGTGTGTTTAGGTCAAAATGACCCATTTAAACTAACTTTTGTGTGATTCTAATATGTTTAAGTGTGTTGGGTCAAAATGACCCATTTGAACTAACTTCTGTGTAATTCTAGTATGTTTAAGTGTGTTTGGGTCAAAATGACCCGTTTGAACTAATATTTTCAATATGTTTAATGCAGGAAAGAATTCAAAAGGAGTATGTGAGATCCTCTAGCGAGACCGGTGGAGACTCATCTGCTGTTGATGAGATTCAATGCATTAAGCGTGCCTTAGGTCAAAGGCGAGGACATATACGAGGTGTTGGTCGCGTGGTGAGACATCCCACCCCTGATTTTTCTAGCTCGCAACCTCCTCCAACACAACATTTGCAAGATGAAGTTGCAGAACTTAGACAACGGCAACAACAAAATCAAGAAACAATACAACAACAACAACAAATCCAACAACAACAACAACAACAAATACAAGAAATGCAACGATTACTTCAAGAGCAGATGGAAATGATGCGCTACTGGCAGCAGCAACGACCACCTGGTGGTCATTAGCGTTTGTATTTTTGTTTGATTTTGTTGACCTTTAAACTAATTGTATGAATTATTTGTTTGTTAAACTTAAATTTAAAGTTGTATGAATTATTTGTTTGTTAATCTTGCATTGGATTTTTATTGATTATATGCTTGTTAGATTGGTAAAAAAATTATGTTCTGCATAAAATAAAAAAAAATAAAAAAACTAAGATCAATAGCGACGACATGTCGTCGCTATAGATTTTTTTTATTTTTTTAAATTAAAAAAACCTATAGCGACGACTTGTCGTCGCTATAGATAATGTTTTTCTTTTTTTTATTCGGTAAAATCAGAATCCACGACACTTATAGGGACGATTTGTCGTTCCCATAGACGAACTTGTGCCGACGAACTCTATCCCGACGACATGTCTGCCTATTACAACTAATTTTTGTGAACTAACTTTATAGCGACGACATGTCGTCGCTATAGATCAAAATTAGTTATAACGACATAATGTGCCAAATTTTCGTTGCTATAGACCCACTTTCTTGTTGTGATATTACTTGTTGGGTTTTAAAAATCTGTTATTCTACGTTCAAATGTAAAAAAGTATTTTCCTACATCTTGTAATACATAGATATTTGTCGTAAACTTTGTTTTTAAATACAAAACTAGAACTAAGCTCCAGCGTTACGGCGGAGCCGTAAACCATGTCAAATAGCACAATGTCACATCACTACTAACAACCATCAATGTAAAAAATAGGAAGTATAACTAAGTCGATTTAAGACTCGCGAGTTGCTACAAACCTGTTAAACGGAAAAAAATAGACGTAAAAACGTTAAACCACACACACACATTGCGATGTGTTAACTCACAAAATTTATAACGAAATGTAAAGCGAAATGTGAAAATGTTAAACCATACATACATGGTGCGCCATGGTAACTTGAAAATTTTTAGAACGAATCATAAAACAAAAATTTGCAAAAGATGAAAGTATAGAGGACCAAAGTTGAAAGTAAAATGTCTGTGAGGTTAAATTGCAAAAGATAAAAAGTTTTGGGTTAAAACTAAAAAAATCAAATTTTGTAAAGTTACATTGTAAAAATGAAAAATTTTTGATTTAAATTAAATAATCAAATCTTTTTGAAAAACACCTTAAACATAAAATGCAACACTATTATATTTAAAAAAATTGATAAACAACTATTAAACGAAATGACAACCTCGGTACACAAACAAAATTAATAATTAGTATATTTAAATAAAAATAACAAATCTATGTAGGCTCTTTTCGTATGAAATAATTAATCATTGGATGGACGGATTTACCCTTGCCGCGTCACTTTCCACGGGATTATTTAATGCGGTACGATTCGGTCACTAGGATATGAATCAGCCTTTTATAGAAATTACATCTTCCAGAATAATCGAACAAATTGGTTATTCAAAATTATGAATTAGTTCGTATGAGGGGATAAGTTATTTGAGTTTAAATCATGTAACTTTTTTGAGTTCAAGTGTCAAGTGTACAAACTCTGTCTAAGATGTGTTTATGTAATTTTAGCCGTAATGTAGTAAGAGTGAAGTAATTAACATTTGTCATTAAAGTTAATTCGCATCTAATAAAGTTAATTTTATGTAATATATCACATAACGTAATTAATTATTTTCCATCTGATTTCGTTTATAGATTTGCATTTGTTCAAACAAGTGAAGACCTTTCATGTGCCATGCAAACTATCAAGGAAATAAAGAAGGATATGGGAAAGAGTTCACTAATGCATGGAATAATGAAACTGAAGAATTTGTAGAGAATCAAGAGGGAAATAACAAATGCAAACCTAGCGCAAATAGTACTTGAAGTTGATATCATGTTGATTCGTTAACATGTTATTCGGTAGTTTTACTAGCATGGAAAGAATAAAAATGAACATAAACAGGAGATTAGAAGTAAAGAATGAAAAAAGGATAAAAGGGAACAGTAGTACTCGTACATTTAACGTAAAATAGCAGGTTTTACATGAAGTGACATAGAGCTACGTTCGTAAGTACGCAGGCATATGCTGAGATCTCACAGAATACACATTTTAAGGTTAAAAGGTGCATATGCAGTATAACGAAGGTATCCAACTTCCAGCCAACTTGAGGGTTTCTTGTCTTTGAAATAAGATCTAAGATATAATTCATCATTATATCGTTTGTTTGTTTGCATGATTGTTTCATTACAACAATTTAGCTCTGTCCCGACGACATCTATAGCGACGACATATGTCGCTGGTATAGATTGGTCTATAGCGACGACATGTCGTCGGTATAGAGTTGGCGGACTGCTAAATAATATGCGGGTTTTATGAAAATATTTATGCCGACGACATGTCGTCGCGACATGTGAAGTTATTTAATTTTTTATTTTTTTCTATCTCGACTTACAGATTTAAAAAAAAAAATTAAAATCCACTTTTCCCGACGACATGTCGTCGGGATAGATAAAAAATATAAAAAATAATTTCTCTGTGCCGAAGACATGTCGTCGGGACAGGCTTTTTTTAATTTTTTAATTTTGACTCTATAGGGACGACTTTTTTTACTCTATAGGGACGACATGTCGTCTCTATTGAGTGCAGACCCCTTAAATCGCATTTCAGACCTTCTTCCCCTTTTTTCACCCAAAAAACACAATTTTTCTCCCGATTTTCATCTCGGTTTATATGCGTATTTGGTATCAAATTGAAGTGTGTGAAGGTAAAAATGATGTTATTTTACTATAATGAAATTATATAATCCTGTTTTTATAAGTTTTATCTAAATTTTTATGTTTTAGGTGAGATTAAAGTTTAAAGCTTGAAATTAAAGGATTTGAAGATTTGAAGGTATGAAATTCGTTTAAAGCTTATGATTTAAGTGTTGTTTAGTGAATATGTTTGTGATTAAGTCTGTATGATTGTAAAAGTGTATATATATGTTAGTGTATGTAAGTTTGATGGTAGATTAGGTTATGCACACCAAGTGTTTGATGAAATGCCACTATATATATTTTCATGGTTTTAAGTTTGTATGTATTTTTATATGCGTTAATTTATATGTATATGGTTTGATGTATTTAGTTGTTTATGTATATGTTTATATGTATGTAATTATGTAAATTTGTATGTGAATGTTTGTATGTATTTTGTTTATATGTTTGTTCATTAGTATATTATATGTTTGTTTTTTGTAATTGTGTATGTAAGTATGTTGTATACTTGTATGTTTTTTGTATACTTGTAAGTGTGTATGTAAGTATGTTGTATACTTGTATGTAAGTATGTTTGTATTTTGTAATTGTGTATGTAGGTATGCTGTATATTTGTATGTTTGTATACTTGTAAGTGATTATGTGTTGTGATTATGCTTGTATGTATGCATATGTAAGTGTATATGAATTTAATGTTAGTACATCTTTGTGTATATGTTAATTGATAAAGTTGTATTTCCATGTTTTATAACACCATAGATATGACAATTGATAAGAGTTGGATTAAATTGCGAAATCGGAGTTCTCCGGAATTTATAAAAGGTCTTCGTAGTTTTCTAGAAATTGCCAAGAACCATGTCGATAGTTTAGGAAAAGCTTTTTGTCCGTGTAAACGATGCTACAATGTGTGTCGGCAGGATCTGGATATCATTTATGCCCACATACATGAAAATGGGTTTCTACAATTATATAAGACGTGGACTTATCATGGTGAGAAACATCCACGTGCTTCAGAAATAAAAGACCTTTTTGCTCCAAGAAAATCAATTCCAGCAACAAATAATAAGATGTTTGATGTAATTGATGATGTTATGGCAGAGCAGAATATTAACGAAGAAAATGTAGACGAAGGTGGAACTTGTTTTGACCTGGAGTTTGATGCATTATTTAAGGAGCTGAATACCAAGTTATACCCCGGTTGTAGTTAGATGTCTTCTTTAAACGTTTTAGCAAAATTAATGCATATCAAGGTTATCAACAAATGGACGGATAGTTCATTTAACCAACTTTTAGAGTTTTTGAGAGTTGCATTCCCTAACGAAAATCGAATTCCAGCCTCATACTATGAAGCTAAGAAGAGATTAAGAAAGATTGGGTTATGATATGAATCTATCCATGCTTGCATTAACAATTGTGCTCTGTTTTGGAAAGAAAATAAGATGATGCAAAATTGTCCGGTTTGTAACGAGAGTAGATGGGTTGACAAAAACACAAAGGGGAAGAAACTACCTCAAAAAGTGTTGCGCTACTTCCTTTAACTTCCCGACTTCGACGAATGTATAGCTCAAGATTCACAGCAAAAGAAATGACATGGCATTATACTGGACGTTCAACGGATGGTATGATGCGTCATCTAGTTGATGGAAAGGCATGGCAAGACTTTGATGAAAAATTTCCTGATTTTGCCAAAGAACCCCGAAATGTACGTTTGGGTTTGCCTGCGGATGGTTTTAATCCATTCGGTAACATGAGTCAATCTTACAGTATGTGGCCAGTTGTGTTGACAACATATAACACACCACCATGGTTATGTATGAAAGAGTCTTCTTTTATGTTGACCTTGCTTATTCCCGGGCCTAAATCTCCTGGAAAGGACATTGATGTTTTCCTAAGGCCTTTAATAGATGAGTTGAAAATGTTATGGGCCGAAGGAGTTCAAATGAGAGATGCATCAACCAAAACTGTATTCAGGATGCGTGCAGCTCTATTATGGACTATAAATGATTATCTTGCTCGTAGCTATATGTCTGGATGGAGTGGTCAAGGTTATATGGCATGCCCTACTTGTAATGTAGACACACCCTCATGCCCTATAACAAATAAAATAGCTTTTATTGGTCATAGACGATTCTTGACAAAAAAGCATAGTTTGAGAGATGATCTTTTGTTCAATGGCAAAAGAGAGACAAGAGATCCTCCTAGACGTTTGAGTAATGCAAAATCTTAAAACAACTAAAAAGCCTCCCTAATCGTGTTCCAGGGAAACATCCTACACATGGAGGTGTGAAAAGAAAGCGTGCTGCAACCGAGTTGAATTGGACCAAACGAAGTATCTTCTATGAGCTGGAATATTGGTCTTCACTCATTTTAAAACATAATCTTGATGTCATGCATGTAGAGAAAAATATTTGTGAGAGCTTGTTGGGTACTTTGCTAATGAATGAAAAATCAAAAGACACGCACAAAGCAAGACAAGACTTGCAAAATATCGGTATTCGACCTGATTTATGGTTAGTAAAGAAAAACAACAAGGTCTACCAACCACATGCTTCTTATTCTTTCACACTCGGTGATCGTGAACGTTTTTGTCAATTCGTTAAAGGAGTGAGACTACCTGATGGTTTTGGTTCAAACTTTAAAAATAAAGTGCTTTCTAATTATTCAAACATAATCGGGTTAAAGTCTCATGATTATCACATCCTAATGCAACGATTGCTACCGATCGGGGTGAAAGTTGGTCTCCCAAAATATGTGTCCACAACAATCATTGACCTTTGTACATTTTTTCAAAAAATATGTGCAAGATCAGTAAATGTGAGTGACATGTATAAAACAAATAAGGAAGTGGTAAAGATATTATGCAATTTGGAATTGATATATCCTCCAGCATTTTTTGATATAATGGTTCATTTAGTTCTTCATTTACCTAAATAAGCTATTCTTGGTGGTCCCGTTTATATGAGATGGATGTATCCTTTTAAAAGATACATGAAAAAGCTCAAAGCATATGTTAGAAACAAAGCTAGACTTGAAGACTCAATAGCAGAAGGTTATGTTGCAGATGAGGCATTGGCATTCTGCTCTATGTATCTTGAAGGTATGCAAACCAAATTCAACCGACCCGATAGAAATGCAGATTCTGGCATCCCAAAGAGACAATTTCATGTGTTTTCATCACAATGTCGACCAATGTCTAAAAAGAAAATCATTACGCTATGTGAAGATGACTACAAATCATTACACTGGTTTGTTCTAAACAATTGCAATGAAATTAGTGACTACAAATAGGAATTTGAATCTAAATTTCCTGGACGAAGTATGAAAACAGAATTTTCTTCATGGTTAAAGTATAAAGCTAATACATCATCATCATCATTATCATCATCATCATCTTCATCTTCTTCTTCTTCTTTGTCTCAAGAAGGTATCAAAGAATTAAAAGCATTGGCACATGGTCCTTTAAAAGCATATTCTTACACTGCATAGTCAGTGGTGTTAGATTTATGGTTCATAGTCGTGATGTTCGACACACTACTCAAAACAGTGGTGTTGTTTCAATAGGAGAAGACGATACTCCATTTTATGGTCAGCTAGAGGAGATCTTAGAGTTGAACTACATAGATGGTTACTTGGTTGTACTATTTCATTGCAGATGGTTCAAAACATCTAGTAAGAGGTTAATCAAGCAAAACAATGTCACTGTTATCGACGTCAGCGACACATGGTATGATGATGATCAGTACATTTTAGCCACACAAGCTAAACAGGTGTTTTATCTTGAAGATTCTTCTCGAACCACCGATAATTGGAGGGTTGTTGAAGACGTTCACCATCGAAAACTTTGGGATCATCCAACCATGAGTGTTGTTAACGAGATAGATATATTGCATGACACCCAATCATCTGATTATAACTTGGTTGTCGACTCAGGCTGTGAAGTTGGTGAATCAAGTGCACAATTCCTTGATAATGAAACAAATTTCATACAACACACGCAATCAGATAGATTTGGAAAATTGGTAGTCGACTTAGGCTACATGCCCATGAAGTCGACTTTAGATGTTGGTGAATCAAGTGCACAATTCATTGATGATGAAATTTTTATTGATGATAATGAAGAAGATGAAGATGAAGACGAATACAATTCTTGCGAGGAAGATGATATAAATGATGATAACGAAAACGACAAAGAAGATGATCCAGTAGATACCCTTTATTGTAGTGATGATTCCGATTGAAAGTATGTTTATTAATTTTGTTTAGGTTTATAGTTTATATTTATTATTATATATTTACAACATAATTATTCTTGTATGTGTTTATTGTTAATGTTTATTATCTTTGCATAGGTATATTGTTGATATTTATTGTCTATTTTTGTTGAAGCATGTCAACATATATTGCTCGAGGACATGGAGGGAATGGCGGGGATCTACCTCCGCATGAGGATCCAAATAGGATCCCAACAGGTTGCGAGTCTTGTAAGTTATTTGTTAAAGTTAAAAAATACATATTTATGTTGAATATAATCTATGTTTCCTAACTTTTCAATTGCATATATTAATGTAGCACAACCCGCGAGAAAAAGAAGATCAAAAGGAAAAAACATTAAATTATTTAAAAAATTTGAGCAAAACAAAGGCCAACCACTACCGATCGAAGTTGAAAGCAAGGGGGGCCAATATAAGTTTGTTGGAGAAAACAGCTTGGATTTTATAAGGTTAATCTCTAATGAGATTAGTAAGATTGTTCCTTTCCATTATCCCAGTTGGCAAGCTGTTCCCGATGAATTTAAGAGAGCCATATATCCCACACTTTTTGTAAGTATACAATGTTGTGTTTTTATCGTATTTTAGTTATATAAGTATTACATGTTTTCTAGTTACATGTTTTGCAGGAATATTTTGACCTTGCTAGATGGAGGGAATCCGAAAAGTGGGAAGGCGTAAGGCTCGGAATCAATGCCGAGTGTCAAAGAGCCTATAAAGATCTAAAATCTCATTTTGATGATGTGGGTGGTTATGATGACGTGGAAACAGCGTTAACTTGTCCTCCTGAGGGAACTGACCCGCAAGCATGGGCTCGGGTGATTAGTGAGTTGTTCTTAGATCCTGCTTATAGGAGCCGATCTGAGACAAACAAATTAAACAGAGGTAAACAACGCTATTCGAGTTTCCATGGGAGCCAATCATATGCACAGAAGAGACATATGGAGGTAAAAGTATAATTGTTATTATAAAAATAAGTATTAACTGTTGGAAGATGCATTTCTTAGAATTTTATTATTCACAGGGGAGTGGACCGATTGATCTCTTTCAAAAGATGCATTTCAGAGAAGGCACGGGATGGGTGAATGCAACTGCAGAATCGGACTGGGTAAGTTTAAGTGTGTTTGGGTCAAAATGACCCATTTGAACTAACTTTTGTGTGATTCTAGTATGTTTAAGTGTGTTTGGGTCAGAATGACCCGTTTGAACTAGCTTTTGATTGATTCTAGTATGCTTAAATGTGTTTGGGTGAAAATGACCCATTTGAACTAACTCTTGTGTGATTCTAGTATGTTTAAGTGTGTTGGGTCAAAATGACCTGTTTGAACTAACTTTTGATTGATTCTAGTATGCTTAAATGTGTTTGGGTGAAAATGACCCGTTTGAACTAACTCTTGTGTGATTCTAGTATGTTTAAGTGTGTGCACGCCAAAATGACTCATTTGAACTAACTTTTGATTGATTCTAATATGTTTAAGTGTGTTTGGGTCAAAATGACCCATTTGAACTAACTTTTGTGTGATTCTAGTATGTTTAAGTGTGTTTGGGTCAAAATGACCCGTTTGAACTAGCTTTTGATTGATTGGTGAAAATGACCCATTTGAACTAACTCTTGTGTGATTCTAGTATGTTTAAGTGTGTGTGCGCCAAAATGACTTATTTGAACTAACTTTTGATTGATTCTAATATGTTTAAGTGTGTTTGGGTCAAAATGACCCATTTGAACTAACTTTGTGTGATTCTAGTATGTTTAAGTGTGTTTGGGTCAAAATGACCCGTTTGAACAAATATTCAATATGTTTAATGCAGGAAAGAATTCAAGAGGAGTATGTGTGATCCTCTAGCGAGACCGATGGAGACTCATCTGCTGTTGATGAGATTCAATGCATTGAGCGTGCCTTAGGTCAAAGGCGAGGACATATACGAGGTGTTGGTCGCGTGGTGAGACATCCCACCCCTGATTTTTGTAGCTCGCAACCTCCCCAACACAACATTTGCATGATGAAGTTGCAGAACTTAGACAACAGCAACAACAAAATCAAGAAACAATACAACAACAACAACAAATCCAACAACAACAACAACAACAAATACAAGAAATGCAACGATTACTTCAAGAGCAGATGGAAATGATGCGCTACTGGCAGCAGCAACGACCACCTGGTGGTCATTAGCGTTTGTATTTTTGTTAGATTTTGTTGAACTTTAAACTAATTGTATGAATTATCTGTTTGTTAAACTTATATATGAAGTTGTATGAATTATTAGTTTGTTAAACTTGCATTGGATTTTTCTTGATTATATGTTTGTTAAATTTTTTTTAAAAAATAAGGTTCTGCATAAAATAAAAAAAATAAAAAATTGAGATCAATAGCGACGATATGTCGTCGCTATTAAAAAACACCTATAGCGACGACATATCGTCGCTATAGGTATTTTCCTTTTTAAAAAATAAAAAATAAAAGACACCTATAGCGACGACATGTCGTCGCTATTGATCTTATTTTTTTATTTTTTTATTTTTTTTATTCGATAAAATCAGAAACCACGACACTTATAGGAACGATTTGTCGTTCCTATAGAAAAACTTATGCCGACGACATCTATCCCGACGACATCTATCCCGACGACATATCAGCCTATTACAACTAACTTTTGCGAACTAACTCTATAGCGACGACATGTCGTCGCTATTGGTCAAAATTAGCTATAGCGACGACATGTCGTTGTTATAAGGTGACATATTTTCGTTGCTATAGACCCACTTTCTTGTAGTGTTTCTCACTTTGTCTTGATTGAGTTGGGGTTCATTTGGCTTCTTATATTTGATCTAATCAAGTTCCTTCTAGCCCTAAGATCATTCAAGACATCCATTAATCTTCCTAAATCATAATATCATCGATTGCATTGTGCATCTAGTAGCATACGGATTAAGCATTTTGTTAAATTTCTTGTTCTTCGTCTATACTAGCGTATTTAGATAGTTGAATATGGTTTTTTTGTAGCTTGGTTTCGCCTGCCAAAAACATCAAAAAAATGTCTCGTGGTCATAACTAGGCGTAAGATTGAAGTGTATTAAAAGCTTTGATGAATGATGATTGTATGAATATGATTGAATTATGAGTTATGACTATAGAATATTAATTTTTGTCTAGCTTGTTTGATTAAGCATAAGACTATCATTTTCCTCCATTATTTAATATAGTTAAGAATAAGACAACTGGTGGGACACTCCATAAACCATGCACAAGGTTAGGTCAATTACTTACTGTTAGTTATATCTCTATAACCGACTGAATACATCTTTATTAAATTGCGTGTTCGCAACTTACAAATAAACCCAAAGTCCCAAACCATAAGTGCTTGCTTGCTTTATAATTTTATAACTAGATTATGTTATCTTGTATTTCATGTTTAATTCAATATAGATTAATCTCACAATCAAAATCACATTTTGATATTAATTTTAAAACCAAGCAACATAAATTTTACTAACTACTCGTGGATATGATACTTTACTTATTTTAGTTATTTAAGGTAATTAAGTTTATACGTGGCTTAACAGTTATCATCAAAATGACATAGTAGGAACATCTTAAAACTTATAAATTTGTTTCAGCAAACCAAAAAGTCAGGGATCTGTTATAAACTTTAGATTATAAAGTCCCATCCTTTATTCCGGATAGACACCAGCAATAATAAACTAAAAGCTTAATTATTGGAGTTAACTCTTTTATTAATATTTTTAGATTAACACCTAAATATATCAGCCAAATCCACCATATAAATTTATTTCTATGAAAATTAAGCCCTACATAAATTAGAGGCTCAAAGCTAGGATTTTATGAGTTCGCTTTGTGCTTCAACTACCCATGGTTCATATCTTCCGAGCAACTAGTGCAATTGATATAATATTTCTTGTTTGATTATGTGATATATATATATATATTCACTTAAAAACCTAAAACACAAAAGATTGGCTTTTGGTTTTATCTTATATTTTCTTCTGGGGACTTTACACCGGATATTCTAATATGTTTGCTTAGGTCTTTACTTTGCAAGCATAAAAATATCTCATGTGTATTTTGATATGATCATAGATGGAGCTTATCATACAAGCATACCATAGGACTATATGAGATCCCACCTCCCTTGTTTCAAGCTTGCCCATATTCTTTGACGCAAAATCATAGGAAAAAATTTGTAACGACCGTTTTTCCAATTAATAATTTCCTCTCTGAAAGATGTCACAAACCTTGCTTCCGAATAAATTTCCAACATTAACCCTTGTCGAAAACTTCAATGTTTTTCAATGGTACACATTTGTTGAACCGAAAACCTTTATCTACCACGTCCATCTCATCAACTTGAGCAGAATGTGTTCTACCCAATTTATGAAATCTACAAAAGAAAGACAACATTGAATTAACATTATTAGTATTCAATTAAATTACATTATAGTAGAGTACATCAAATCTAACAAAAGAAAAATAATTTACACAATAAAATATAAACACACTACCAACTCCATCAGAGTTTCACAAAGAAAAAAGGCCCCTACCCATTCTCACACTTTCACATCACACTTTTAAAACTTCTGCTTCTCTGATCGTTTGTTGTATGACATTTAATGTATTATATTCATAAAAAGTTTCTAAAATTCAAAAAATATAAATTTTAACTAAGAAATAAAACCTTATAAAATACAGAAAATAATACAAAATACATACTGTTCACCATCCTCTTCTCTTTACTTGACTGACAAGATAAATACTCTGCACACTTGGTTCTCACACGCACGCATACTCTTATCACTTGCACACACTTTCTCTCTAAACCCATATGGATATGATAAGAGCCACGGCAGAGTTGCAGACCTAAAAGACACCAATAAAGAACCCTAATTTCCATTTTTTTTTATTTTTTGTACACCACTGGTTTTTTGGATACCATCCTCGGTTGAGTAGAGGTGTCCAAACTTGTTTTTATACCCAAACCGGTTGGGGTTTAAAACCGAATCGGTTTTTTTGTAAGGGGTTCAAACCGATTTTTTTTAAAACCGGTTCAGGTTACAATCCGGTTTGTTCACCGTATACTCGAACATGTCAAACCGATTCGGACCGGTTTGAAACCGGTTTTTTTAACAAACAGGTTTTAGGACCGGTTTAACTGGTTTTTAACTTTTTAAACCGGTTTAGGTGGAGTTACCAAACCGGCGGTTCGGGACCGGTTTGGGCCAAACCGATTTTTTTTAACCTGTTCCGGTTTTTTTGACTGTACCGGTTTTCGAACCGGTTTTTTGCCCATGTCTACAATGAGGAGGGTGTGTCAATAACTAGAATATTACAGGCTTGAGCTCGCCTCTTTTAGAAACTAAGCCGAGCCGGCTTATTTAACTTACCGAGCTCAAATATGACCACGAGCAAGACTTGTTTTAATAAAAGCTAAACTGAGGTGGCTCACAAGCTAACTTTTTTTTTTTAAATTAAAAGAATAAATTTTGTGATTTTGCACAACATATATCTATACATATAGAAACAAATATTAGTTTTATATTTATTTATTTTAGCTTGTTAAGACAATAATAATGATATTTATATTTCATGCATTATGATCATCTTCTATCTTTATACTTGGAAAATTTATTAAAAAAATATAAAATTAGTCATATATCTGGGTATGATTATTAATTAAACAATATAACAAAATTTTAGTTTAGTTTATAGTTCATAAAAACTATAATTTATTTTTTAAATAAAACGTCAACGAGCCCGTTAATGAATGAATTACGAACGAATTACGAGGCACGAGTTTTTCTAAAAGAACCTACAAATAACCAACGCGTATTTTAACCCTTCAATGATGGTACATATATTATTATCATCTTGATTCTGCGAATCCCATAAACAACAGCCCCCACCCCCTATATATACCATCATCCCACACCTCACCTCCTTGTAACATCAACCACAAATCACCACTCGGGTTAACTTTTCTCCGGCAGCCGTGTACGGTGGTGCGATCATGGAGTTCTACGGTCACCACCTCGATCACAACAACACTGAAACCTGTTTGCCACCGGGGTTCAGATTCCACCCCACCGATGAAGAACTCATCACATGCTACCTCTTAAGAAAAGTCCTCGACCGGAGCTTCACCGGTCGGGCCTTCGCCGACGTCGATCTCAACAAATGTGAACCATGGGAGCTCCCACGTATGTCGTATTACTTAAAGATTCATCATCATTTCATGTATACACCGTAATTTGTGTCATATTTTGTGTACAATTAGTGTTATTTGTAACCCTCTCAGATTCGAATCTCACTAGGTATATTTTAGGATGATCAGTTTAATGTCAGGTCAAGGTTTGAATGTAATGTGATCGTGGGGTAGAGATAGTTGTTTTAAACGTTAAATGTTGTTTTGGTTTAGATCCGTGAGTCGGTTGCCTCATTGGATGTTTTTTAGGGTGTCACAGGCTGGTTAGCGAGTCTAGTTAACAGAAATTATTTAATTGTGATAATAATATTTTAGGGTTTTGTGTTTTTTTTATTTTTTAATTGACAGAAAGGGCGAAGATGGGGGAGAAAGAGTGGTACTTTTTCAGTCTCCGGGACCGGAAGTATCCGACCGGGTTGAGGACGAACCGGGCGACGGAGGCCGGGTACTGGAAAGCGACCGGAAAAGACCGGGAGATCTACAGCTCGAAGACGTCGGCTTTGGTGGGGATGAAGAAGACACTGGTGTTTTACAGAGGGAGAGCTCCTAAAGGGGAGAAGAGTAATTGGGTGATGCATGAGTATCGTCTTGATGGCAAATTTGCTTACCATTTTTTATCCAAAAGCTCTAAGGTATGATGAACCAATAAAGGTTTTGGATATTTTTTTAGGGTTTGTGGTATTTGGGTTTTTGCATGGTGTGTTTTTGTTAGGTTTGTTAGTTGGTGTGTGTGTATTTAATGCGTGATCTTTAACGGTATAAACAGGTATTTGCTTTTAATAATTAAAATTTTAAAGTTAGGGGTGTGGATTCATAGTCTGTAGTCTCGTACATCACTAATTAGTCGTTCTACACAAATGTTTTATTTTGATTTAATCTTTATTTTAAGGTGCAAATGATGATGTATGTAAAGCTAGATTAAAACTATACTTTCGGGCCCAAAATAGTCTTAAATAACTAAAGATAAACGAAAACTCTGAAAATGACATGAAACATGTTAAAACAAGCAAAATAAGCTTAAAACATGTTTACATTGTCTTATTACTCAAAAAACTCTTCTTTTCTAGGCTGAAGGCTCGCCCTTTCTCGCTTAAAATGTGAACTATGATCAAAACTATTAAAGATTCAAAGTTTGTGCTTGTGAAATTACTTAAAACAAGAAATAAACCACCAAACTAGTGTTAATGTTAACTAAAAATTACGGTTTTAACACGTATCTTGTGTCTTAATAAATTACGGTTTTAACACGTATCTTGTGTCTTAATTATGTTTTTATAACAATGGTGTTAATTTCATTTGCTACTCAGGATGAATGGGTGATCTCAAGGGTCTTCAAGAAAACCACCACCGGAGCTATCACAACAGGCGGCAGCTCCGGCAAAAAATGGTTCACCGGCGGCAAAGACGCCACCTCTTCCTCCACCGTCTCCGGCTCACTACCACCGCTGCTCGACTCCTCCGCCTATACCTCCGCCACCTCCGGCGACCACGACTCCTTCTCGTACGACAGCAACGCCGCCTCAAAAGAGCACGTGCCCTGTTTCTCCACAGCCTCAACCACCACCACCCTCTTCGACATCCCACCGCCGGAGCCGCTGACGTCATCTTTCAACGCCTGTGTGTCAGCCTTCCCAAGCTTGAGGACACTTCAAGAGAATCTGCAACTACCTTTCTTCTACTCCGCCGTGGCGCCGCCCATGCACGGCGGAGATACGAGCAACTACGGTGGCTCCTCCTGCGAGAACTGGGGGCCACCGGCGACGGTGGATAACGGCCGCCAGAAGCCAGGGCCCACTGAGCTTGATTGTATCTGGAGTTTCTGATGAGAGTCGGCGGCTTTAATTAATGTTCGTTGTTGTTGTTGGGGATGATGATGATGATGAATTCGTGTGTTTGTTTTTCGTCGGGAGTTTAGGGTTAGTAAATGTGGTAGGATGCTGTAGTATGTGTGATGTACGTTGTGTTGTGTTCGTGGTGATCAATGGTGTCTTGTTGGGTGATGTGTGTGATAAATTAATGTTGTACTCGTTGTCGAATGTTTTTATGAATCAATGCTAGCTTGTTTATGATCTTGTTCTTTAAGTTACATGTAAAATTTATTTCCTTAGGCGTTTTTACCCTTAAATTATGGTTTATAAGCAAAATTCGAGATTTTAGAACCCCATCATAGGCATTGATCATGACTCAAATTTTACCTAGAGAAACCATAATTAAGGAGAAAAGCAATCCATTATTTATGATAAATGATTCAAAGAATGGTTCTTGTTTGGTGCTACTTCATGTATCCTTTAGTATTTTTGGTTGTATGTCGGTTTTTGTGTATATATTTGACTATTTGAATAGTTAAGGCCTTAAGGGGGTGTTTATGTGTTGAAATTAAATAAGATACATGTCAACCATGATAATTACATAACTAATTGTCGTAAGATGTGATAAACCTGGTGATGTCTAATCATAATGAATAGTTATGTGATATATACTTTGATAATTGTTTGTGATGGGTTGGACAAGATAATGTCTAGTCAAGCTGAAAAGTTATATGATGTGTAGCAATCATAATTTGTAACTAATGTAATTAAATATATACTTTTAAACACCAAGTTTAAGTTTTACATTTTGTCTTACCTCTCCCTTATTTACTTTATGTTCTCCTCGCATGTAAACCCAGTTAGCGGTGATAATCTCTATTAGTTGCGAAATATGATGTGGTACATAAAGCTTATATGTGTTTCATATTGAAATTGTTAAACATATAATAGTTGGATTGTTTGATAATTTTGTTATTAAGTAAACTAATCACATTGACATTCTTAAAATTATTGATGTATTAAGACTACATCAATGAAGGTTTGGATATCCCTAATATCATGTGCTTGTTTTGTTATCTTCATGTGGAGTCCTCAAATAATGTGTTTGGATAATGCAAGATCGCTATGGAGTTCTATTCGGTCTGGTTGGAGCTAAACTTACCGGATTCTTTCAAGCTACCTATTCTGCTTTCTTTATGGATTCTCTAAGATTGTAAAAGCAAAGAAAGAGGTGGAGGAAGCTATCATGATGATGGCTTGATGGATAAATTAAAAAGCTAGGAATGAGAAGCTTTTCAATCCACAAATATGACTAGGGATCTTTTTATTGATTAGTTGGTCATTATTCATATCTACTGGTCGGTAATAGGAATAGTATCAAGATTAATCGGATAGAGTGGATGAAAAATCCTCCACTATTCTTAGTAATGCACTTTTGATTTTGATGATGGTTATCATTTTCTAATGAATTACATTCGTGTGTGTAATTTGATGTTCTACAAAAATTAAACATACTAGTTATTGGGAAACATATTCTTTGTAGTATATAATATATTTCAAATTTCAATTTACCTCCCTTGATCTTTTCAATACCAGATTTCTAATTTGCATTATTTAGTTAGTTAGTAGTATAACAAGATCTCAACATTAAAAAAACAATTACTTTGTAGTTTTTCCAACGTAACCAATAAAGAAAATGAATGTAAAAAAGCCATTAAGTAAAGCGTTTCAAAAGAAAATCACTTTGTATGAAATATGTATAAAATTATACATTTATATTTGAAAATAAGAATAAAAGAAAATGAAATGAAATGAAATGAAGGATGGGTGGACATTAAATAGGTGGTTGTGGTAGGTTTAAAATGTTAAAAATGAAAAGATGAGGGTTAAATTCAGATATTCACATGCAACCTACTAAGGGGTCTATGAGGGTAGGGGAAGACTATTATTATATGATGAGGAGTGGACATATTTATATTTCACTTAAAACATGACCCCACTTCACTTACCCAAATCACCCTTTGATTTTACAACTCACACCCACCCAATCTTACTGTGCACCTGCACCGTCCCTCTCTTTTCATTCTGCTACCCCTTCTATTCTATTCTTTTTTCTTACTATTATTATTCTATGTACACATATACTTTTATATATACATATATGAGTATTAAATTATAACTCTTAGCCTTTCATGTTACACGAAAGCATAAAATCATATTGATGTTTTATAAAATAAAACGCGAATAAGAACAGTTTTGTTGTTATATCTAAGAAATGCATGTCCTTATGAAGTTGTATGAAAATCACTATTTGAAGGTGATTTAAGAACCGAAATATATAGCTTTTTATGTTTATATACCCTTGAAAATTATACAACATCATATCTGCAAATTAAAAAATAAAAGATATCTAATACGTCCATCCAAAATACTTAAAAGTTCATATTTATCTATTTCATCAGCACACAACTTAACCATAGAACTATTTTATACTCCCTAAACTTTCATGTCTTGATACAAGTCTAAAAAAGTTACATGTTATTTTAGAACTATAAACTTACACATCATTTAAATACTCTCAATTGATACATCGTCCACCACAAGACTTAGAGCATTCATAGTAGGTTTTCTATTTTTAATGTGAGCGTGTGTTATATATTATGGAGGATGGTTGTGAGTGGAGGAGCGAGAAAATTTATGGGGATTGTATTATGATTCCTCATATTTAAGGAAACATGATACAACCCCCATAAGTTTTTTAATATTTTTAAGAGTGATTGTGAGTGGAGGAGAGAGAAAAGATAATGATAAAAATATAAAAAAGTATTATTTAATTGAAAAAAAGAATAAAAAAGTATTGTTTTTAGTGTAAATATGGGGATGAGAATAAGGATGCTAATGTGAATGCTCTTAGATGTTTAACCTAATGGAAAATGACATTTTTTTTAGGTATTTTAGTTATGCTACGTCAAATAGCATAACTGATGGTGACAAATGGAAAAATAAACTTATTCAAACTGTCATCATAACTGCGAGTACTTTGAAAGTGAGAAATAAACGAGTTTTCAATGACAAATCAACTTTATGGAAAGCTTGCTTGGATAAATAAAATCAATGTCATTCTTATGGATTGAGAACCGATCTCACAAAATCAAGGTGGATTGACCCAGATTACGCTCTTTCAGTTTTTAGATGTAATTTTTTGTATTTCTTTTCTTATTTGGTGCATGTACACTTTTTATAGCATTTGGTTAGTGTTAATTTTAACTCATCATGCTCTTTAAAAAAAAGGTTATGCTACGTCAAATGCCCTTTGAATAAAAAAATTTCATAAACATGACCAACTTAAATATGTTAAGATTCTTTTATACAACGTATTAGTTTTTCACTAATTATTTAGCATGTCGTCATCACCCTATTTTTGAATTTAGATCCTAGAGAGAGAAAAAGTGTATTAGAGAGACAGAGAGAAGATAGAATATCATAATTATTATTATAATAAAAGTAAAAAAGAAAGAAAGAAAGAAAGAAGTTGCAGGTGAAAATGGCAGAAAGTCGCTTTTTACAACAGTTAGGTTGTATTGTAAGGCTGGGAAGTCCATCATCAAACTTTTCGAAATTTCACTTTACCGTTTTCTCTAATAAAGCCCATGGGCCCCACTCTTGCGCCACGTGTGTCAGACACTTGATACGCTCCAGATTTGGGCCGTCGAGTAATGGGCTATAAATGGGCCATATGCACAGATATTGTTTGAAGGTTGCAACAGTGTGTTGCCATTTATGGGTTCAAAATGGGCCCATTTCATAGCACGCCGGTTTGCAGTTTTTGTACTGTGGTGATGATGAGGATCCGCCCCAAAGTTTCGGGTTACCACTTTTATTTATTATCATTATTATTATTATAAGTATTATAATTATTATTATTTATTATTATTCTTATTCTGTCAGACGAAATAATAATAAAACAAATTTGCAGACATCAAAAGGCGGGTGGGTTTGGGTACTCCGGTGGCCCGTAGGATAATCATTGGACTATCAATCATGTCTTTTGTTTGAACATAACAATGTTACATCGTGTGTTAATATGTTGTTATTTGTTTATTTATATGGAATTAATGAAGTTATATTGCTTCTATTTATTTATGGTGAACTTCTTTTACAAATTATGAAACCGTCTTACTATTGGTGTTGTGTGTTTTGAGGGCTTAATGATATCTAATGTAACGTGTCCAAGTTCGTCCGAACTCGATGTGTACTCGTTTAGTGTAACGAATTCTAGACGAATTCGAGTTTGGCTCAGTGCGAACGCTATGTTATAGCCTCGAGCTCAGCTTGTATGTAATTTGTCAACTTGAGCTAGCTAATTTATTATTTATTAAATTTTTGTGGGGAGTAATTTCAAACAATTTGAGCATACTTGGGAAATAAAAACTTAGTGCAAAATTTCCAAATGATTGAGTCTATAAAAAATTGTATATGGTTCAAACTCAAAAGCATGTAAAAGACTTCCACTTATAGAAGATTCTTTCTGAAGATTTGTAAAAGGTTTTTCTTTGTTCTTCGAAATACCTCAAAAGAATATGAAATTATTTTATAAAACTACATATTTATAAACTTATTTGATTTTATAAAACGTGTCTAGTGATATATTCAACTAGCCGTATTTTATTTAATCATGTCATTTCTTCTTTAAGCCAATCTTCTGTGACCTTTAGTCATTTTATAGAACTTTGACATATATTATACAACATATTTTTGCAAGCATTATAAAAGTAAATTCGATTTAAGTGATCTAGATCTCAATTTAAAGAGACATTACATATCCTTACCTTGGTATATCTTGAATATCTAATGTTGTATAGGCTCGTTGTTGACTTGAGGGTCGGTCCATGCATCAGTGGCTTAATCTCTTGGACATTATTGGTGAAAGTATGATATTGACACATAAGTAGTTATATTTAGTATTTGTGTTATATGTACATATTTTTATTGTTATTATAATAAAAGTTTGTTTTAAAGATATGTCATTTATGTGCCAACATATAATTCTTCTAATATGATTGGAGATTTTGCCTCGTTAAATCTTAAAAGCCATACAACGAAAAGTGGTTATATATGATGTTTATAGCAATTATACTCATAAAAATGATAATATGTAATATGTCTGAAACAAGTATACTTATCGCTAAAATGATTCCCAAACTCTTTAATGTCAATGATGTTTAACATGTTTGAGAACAATATCGGCCAATATAAATTTATCTTGCTTAATAATCAAAAACATTTGTCTCGATATATTTTTTTTTTCTTCCTACTAACTACTTGATTATTTGAGGGTGTAAGTACTAAAAATTTACTAGGTTATAGACACCGGTTAGCGAGAAAATATGATTCGTTAAACTGTAACCCTATTATAGTTCCACCCCCGCATCGTGTTTGCGATATTATTGTTTTCTCTTCAGTTTCAAAAGTCCGAGGGGGTGATTACAAAATTTTAAGGGGGGCGGTTGAGATTTTCCCATATACATAACACTGAAAATTTTTCATTTAGGAATGGCGGCCTCCTCCCCCCCCCCCCCCCCCCCTCAATATGTAAATACGCCCCTGGGTGTTTTAGTGTTCTTGTTACAATGATATTTCAAACACTTATGTTACGAGTTATTCATACGGACGTTAGAGAGAACTCACTAAGATTATGGAGAAGCTATTGATGATATTTATCATACTAGAGAGGACTTATATTGGCAATCTCTGCCATATTAGAGAAAAGCTTGTTGGAACAAATCATATGATCAAAGTCATTATGTTTGTGAATTTGTATTATGCAAAATAAGTCATGGAAAGTCGAATAGGTTTAGAAACGAAGCATGTAATAAGTTGGAATTATAACCTGACGTTTGGGCTTGGCAATAGGATACCCGTCGTTAGTTGGTTGGTTGGTTAAAAACGGTTAAATAACTGTAAAACCCATGGGTATAAATACCCCTGCATGTAATGTCATTTTACATATAAAAGTGAGTGTGTGTTTTTTGTGTGAAACTTGTTCATCCAAACTATATCTATGTTATAATCGATCCTAGGCAACAAGCTGAGTGGTAAAGATATACGGTGATCCCTACTTTCATCAGAGAGATGATCGGTAACCTTGATGTACAAAGATTAGGGAGAATAATATAAATATTAGTTGTACCTATTTAGAAAGATCGTGGATCTCTTGATATCCACTTGAAGAAAGTATTACTTGAAGACTAATAAGTGGATAGAAAGTGGGTTACTTGATATCTACTTGAACCATTATAACTATTTGTGTTATGTGATGATTTCTCTCTGTCAAAAATGGTAAATCCCATTCTTAATTGATTCACAAACACCATAAATCAATCTAAAACACTAAACAAAGTCTGAACAAACAAAGAACACAAACAAAACCTGGATTAACCACTGTCAACTTATGAACATGATGATTGGATTCAAAGAACCACAATCTAAACTCAAGAACAGACGGGATTCACTATTACGACGGAACCCTAATACAAACACGAAGTGGTAGCGAAAAAGAGACACAGATGATAGATTTGTGAGATTGTCTTCAACAATAGGTGACAGAGTTCTCTGATCATGAACATAAACCTAACAAAGAGTTGATATGTAGCAGATGATACGTGGAAGATGAAACCACCCATAATGCAGGCCAATACTCCTCCAATGTGTTACCATCTCTCATGTCATATACAGAGATCAAACTAAAGCCCAAGTAGCCAACCATCCAAATAAGAACCTAAGGATCAATGATGGCCTAATGATGAACACCAACCAGCTACAATCTTAAGCCCACAGAGCTCGCCCACATCCATCTCTCTCAATATAACATGATAGATAAAATAAACATGTTAATCAACTATTAGAGAATAACCATATACATTTGTTTGGTATTGAATTGTAAACACATATATATATTTCAACATTCTCTCTATCATACTATTTTGAAAACCAGATTGGACAACTAGTGAGACTAGTTAGGCGAGAAACCGACTAGTCACCAATTTAGTTACATCACTTAAATCGCTTGAAAAAAACAAGCAATTTGAGCGTAAATCAAATTGGCTCACAACGAGAACTGAAGGTTTTGATTTGAGTCGAGTTTAAGGAAGCCACTATATTCTCACATCAAAAGCTTGGGTAGAAGGTTGGAAGGCAATTTACTAGGGCCGTAAACGAATCTTACATATAGCGAACAATTTGTGAATTATTCGGCGGAAGATTCGTTTATGTTTGTTCGTTTAATAAATGAACAAAACACAAACAAGAAAATGTGTTGGTTAAGTTAAACGAACAAACATGAACAAATGTCACGTTTGTTCATTTATGTTCGTGATGTTTGATAATGTATCCGTTTGTATTTGTTCGTTTAAAATGAAACCCTTATTATACTATATGTCTCCATCAACATCCCCATTTGACCATTTTCAACTTCAGCTTATGTTAAATCTTGAAAAACTTTGCTTTTTTGTGTTAATTTATTTTAATTAGGGTTAATTTCATATATATCCATACAAACTTACAAAATATCATATATATATATATATATATATATATATATATATATATATATATATCCAAATTAAACTTTTAATATCATATATATCCCTATAAAACATAAAAAATATCATATATATCCTACAAAACCTTTTAAATATCACATATATTTAAAGCATATTCTAAATACAATATATATGAATAAAATAATCAAAATATCATATATTTATATTAACATATTTTATGCATATAATATAAAATATAACCAATTTGCCCTTTATTTTCTTAAAAAAATTTTTACACACTTTAAACTCATCTTTCTACTATATTTTTTATCGTTCTTTTATGTTTTTATTTTTTTTATAGAAGTTTGTATGTAACTGAAAAGAAGCTATAAACAAATCTAAACTACATTAATATGACCTATATGAATAAAACTTTATTGTTAAAGGGTTTAAAATTGATATTTAATCGAGACGACCGGGAAATAGTTAAAAAAAGGTATGAAATTTAGTAAAAATACTATGAAATTTAGTAAAAGATATAATAGAAAATGCTATAAAAATCGAGTCACTTATAAAAGTAATAAAAACTTGGTTGTAAAAACATAAAAACACCCCATAAAAAGATGAGTAAATATAAGTAAATATGAAGATTTAAAGTTTTAATAAAATCCAAATGGTTATATAATGAATTATTTTTATTGCAATATATGAAATGGACACATATAATATTTTAATTATCTTAAAAGGATATATATGATATAAGATAAGTTTTATAGGGACATATATGATATTTAAAATTTTGTTTGCATATATATGATATTTAACTAGTTTTGTAGGGATATATATGAAATTAATCCTTTTAATTATGTCAAGTATGTTTGGATAATTATGTTAAGTTTGTGTTAAATTTTAACAAACTTTCGTTTGTATTCGTTTATATTTATAAACATTTGTTTGTATTCGTTTGTGTTCATTTATGTTCAGTGAATATTCGTGAACAATTGATGAATAGCTTTATTTTCTTAATGAATGAACATGAACAAGAAATCTTGTTCGGTAAATGTTTGTGAACAACTTCATTTTCAAAAGACCTTGTTCGTGTTCATGCGGTTTATTTATGGCCCTACCATTTACCAGCTAAACTTGTGTTTGTTTTTTGTTAAGTGTTTGAGTTTGGAATTTAAATAAGCTACAAGTCTTAAATATAATATTTTAACTATAATGAATAGAAACAGCCAACGGGAAACTTTGCAAAAACAAAACATGAAATACAAACTTAAGAAAATAAAGCAAGAAAAACCAAGCAAGGCTTAGGGAACAATACCGATGAAAGCTACACATGCCTGACCAAAACACCAATCTCAAGCCGGTTTTTGGTGGTTATATATATACTAGTCTTTAAAAACCATGTAATACATGAGTTGAATAATAATAAAAATATATTTCATAAATTTGTATATACTTCTAACTACTTAAATGATTTATTATATATTAAATAGGTTTAAAATGGATAAATGGTATTTTTTTCAATTAAAAGTGAGAAGTGAATTAGAAAACATTAAATTGTTTTTATGAACTAATAAAAATTAAAATGGTAGTAATAAAAGTGTAAAAAAATTTTCTTCTTAATTAAATAATTACTAATTGCCGTAAAAGTAGCGAAATTAGTTTGAGAGGGAGAATAAAAATTTTAGTAGTTTATAATTATGCCAAGTGTCTTTTTAAAATACTTTTTTATTCAAATAACATGATTCTAGATTAGTATCCAAATGGCTCACATTGATCATAATATCTTTTGAGAATTATATCTATATATATATATCATTTCAAAATTATAAAATTACATATTTCATTAAAACACAAGTTTGACTACGTAATACATAATATTTAAAAATATTTAAAGTGATTTAAGTGCGATCTAAAAAATATAATACTTTATAAGCCTACAAGGATACAAACTAGGCTATTCTTATAAAGAAACGCTATAAACTGTGATGGATTTTATTTGGGTCGTGGGCCGAGCCTGATGCCTTGATGTAGTGATGATTCTTTGACCGACCCAGGTTGCATCACACACAAACTATGGATCAAATAAATGGATCCAGCCCAGTAAAATGATACACTCACCTGAACCCTGAGGGAATTTAAACCGTGGGTTTTTGGGTTCTTTTTACTATAAAACAAGCAGATCAACAGGGTTTTATGCTCGATTAAAAAAAATTTAAAAATATTGTTTTTTTTAGAAAATTATTAAGTATTGTGTTTCTTATTTTTAAAACAAATGGAAGCTATCAACCATAGTATAAATCATCATTCAAATTCGGGCCATGTTTCATGTCAATCAAGAAATTTTAAAGTACGCACTTTTACACTCTGAGATTTTCATAATTAACACAAAAACAAGTCATGTTACAATGTGATTCACCATAAAGTGAATGCACGGGTGTTTATTAGTAGTTACCAACGAATGTAACATGTTTTTACGTTAATTATGAAAATACCACCTTATAAAACAGATTCAATGGATAAAAAGTGATTTAATAAAGTAACTGATACAAAGATAATATGAGTCCTTAAAGTACAAAAATATGCATAACTTGAAGCTAAATGTTGTTGTGGTCCCTTTTATGACCTCTATCTTTCAACTTAATGTTAATAGCATCAACCAACAACTTAGTTCTTGGCTCTGCAACCATTCCTTTAGATATCATCTTGTTATAATACACCATAGCCTCCTCTAACCGCCCCTTGTCGTAGAGCCCGTGCACCATAATCGTGTACGATCTCTGGTCCGGGCCCAACCCGTTTCTCTCCATCTCGACCCAAGTCGACCCAACCCTTTCGTCATCCCCCCACCCCATAAAAAGCCTCAATACCAAATTATAAGTATCACCCATCATCTTACAACCATTTCTCTCCATCCTCTCCATAATTCTCACAACCTCATCCGCCTTTTTCGCGGAGTTTAACAAGTACCCGTATGTCCTAGCATTCGGTGCACACTCACCACCCTTAACTGTCATCTCGTCCAAAAGCTCATTCACCTTTGCCATTCGTCGAATCTTGCATAGGTGTTTAATCAGCGAGTTATATGTAGCAACGTTCGGGCTGCAGTCTTTCTCATTCATTTCTTTGAATATCTCAAGAGCCTCAGGGATCCTTTTCTTGAAACATAGTCCGTCGATTATGCAATTGCAGATCGTCACATCCGGGGTGCACCCTTTCGCCCACATTGCTTGAAACAACTTAACCGCGGTGCTGATCTTTCCAGCCTTCGTTAACGAATTGATAAAGATACCATAAGTGAACTTATCAGGCTTATACTTTGATGTAACAATATCATTCCAAAACCTTTTCGCTTCGTGTAAACTACCCAAAACACACCATCCATTGAGAATAATGTTCATCGTCTTAATGTTATGTCGAAATTCGCTCGCTTTCGAGTGGAACAAGAACTCTGCAGCCTCAACATGCTTGTATCGACACAGTGACAACAAAAGTGTTTGAAAAGCTATTAGATCAAGATCGAGCCCGAATTCTCTCCTCTTGTAGAAAAAATTAGTGGCTTCTTCAATCTTATGAGCTGCAGCATATCTATTAACCACAATGCCATAAGTTCTTTCGTTAATCAAACTTTTAATTCTATTAGACATTTCGTCGAGCACTTGGGCTACTTCATTGAATCGTTTCATTCTGCCTAAAATGTCTAGAATCTCGTTGTAAGATCCTGTTTTAGGTGAATACCCACTTGCGTTAGACACCCAATTGAAGAACACATAGGCTGATTTCCAATCAGAACGATGCCTACGAAGCACATTAAGCACAAAATCTTCGGTTAGTATCGGTTTCAGTCGAGTGAGAGCTTGTTCGATTTCGTTTGCTGTTTTCTGCCCGTTGAATCGCTTGAGTAGGTCTTGAACTTCGAGGGCTTTTCTGTTCATCGTCGAGAGTTGTTCATCTGTAATGGGTGTTGGTGATCGCGTAGATTCTTGATCGCTTTCACTGAAACTCTCTGAATTTCGAGTTTGATTGTGAAAATTTGGGAATCTTGAAGGTAAATTGGGTTGAATGATGATCGGGGACTGCTTGTGATTGTGATTGAAAAAGATATGAAATTTGTGGGAGTAATGAAAGGGGCGAAATCTGAGTTGCATGATTTTGGGTATGAATTGTGTTTCACAGTTTGAATGGCTGATCAATCACGAGAGTTTGATACCGAACTCTCTATCTTTATCTTTATTTTTAACAGATTTTTTGTATTTTATATTTTCATCAGTATTTTTATCTATTTTTTTACCTTCAAATTTTAAAGTTTTGTGAACAGTAATTCTCTAAACATATAAATTCATTATTCATTAATTTTTATATATTTTGTGAGTGTATAAAAAGAAAACAATAATAAAATAAGTGTTTGTAAATGATATAAACATAAAGATAGAGAATGAGATTTAGGATGTTAAACAAAATTAAAAGATAATTATAAAAAAATATGATATTTAGTTAAAATATAAAAATAAAAAAAAATATTCTGTTGTGAATGCTCTTAGACAATATTAAACCAGAGTTAATCACACGGATACTTATTGTGGTACGTCTATGTTACTGGTTTGGTATTAAACTTTGAGAAATTATAACCGTGTACTTAACTAGTTAAGAAATTGTAACGGTGTTAGCATCTGAAGTTGATGAATGTTAGTTTTTGGGTTTGTGAAACAACATTTTTCTGATCACCACTTATCGACACAACACCACAACCATCGATCATCCCCCTCCCCACCCCGTCGTTGAACATCCCACCCTCACCACTATGCATCTCCTCACCTCCTCCTCTCGTCTTTTCTTCCCCCACCGCTCCTTACTATTTTTTGCTACAAATAGAAAATAATATCGAACATGACTGAGTTCTCCAATGTTTTACTGTTCTCTTCTCGGTTTGAAAACGACCACCGTAGATGGACCCACTCTTAGGATGAAATCGGTGTTACCTAATCAATCTTGCGAAGGGTTGTGGCGAAGGTGATGGGTGTTGGTGGAGGGTGGAACTAGAGGTGTGCAAGAAACCGAAATAATCGAACTGTAATCTAAATTACTGAAGTAACCGAATCAAAAAACAAAACAATAAGAAATTGACGGTTTGGTTTGATATTTTTTTAAAAACTCGTTTTTTCGTTTGGTTTCGATTTTGCTTGTAACAAAAACAAAAAAAAAAACGAGCCGATACTGTACAACCGAACTTGTAAATTTACAAGGTAAGACCTTTTATTAATTAAACTAAATAACACTAATTAAACACTATTTTATTTCGAAATACATATGTTTTTTCCATTTCATCGCAAAGAAAAAAATTACTAGTTTGAATTAAATGAAAACTAATTACATTCTAAAACTTTATAACAGTTTCTTAAATATAAGAATGACAAAAATGCCGTTAAAACATAATGTATCTCAAGCATCCCTCTCAACCTTACCTTTTCCACCCGTGTCCCTTTTTCAAATTAACCATCGAATGTGACCCTCACAAAAGAAAGAACGTTCGGTACTAGCAAGTAGCAACATATATCATATAAGAGTCAAGCTACTTATTAGATCTTGATAATGATTTTGATAATGAATTGAGGTCTCGTATACTAACATCGATTAAACTCGTAATCATAGATGAGACTATTGCTTATATAAATAATAGTGTATTCATATAGGGAATAGTTAGGGTGAAAAGCAAGTAATCGTGAGACGACTAAGACACATATTAAACCATTGATCAATGGGGTATGAGTGTTTGAGATGTCAAGAGAGTATTATGTCTGCTATAACTATAAGTTAAAAGTGTTGGAGTAAAATTAAAAACTCATCATGTATTGACTTATTTCAAACATTCAAACCATTTTAAAACATAAATAATGCTTTTATATGATAGTTATTTTTTTTAAAATACACCGTATAATATAATAAAATATTTTTTTGTCTTTAATATAAATATGATATTGCTATCGTTTTTTTAATGACGAATATTAGTTCCACAACACAGCCACTGGCAAGATGCGGATCATACAAAACAAATTACAACGGGAAGTTTACAAATTAGAAATTACAACCATGCCTATCACGATAACTCATGACATCTACCTAGAACTATCAAATATACTCGTACCTAATTAGCCCGCCCGATCCTATCTCACCCGTACCCAAAGAAGCCTATTACCCCGAATATCCGAACAGCAAATAAACCGACTGTTATTTGGGAAGTGTTTCAGATAGACTTTATAACCTCAAAAACCCGAGTAACCCAAAATCCGAATAAACCGATCAACACCCGTTATAATATAGCAAATTGTTTGTATATAATTGTTTCGGTGGTCCAAATTGAACAAATTGTTTGTATACAATTAAAACTTTTAAAGCAAACTCATTAGAGTCTACCAATTTAAGTCTATTGTTTAATAACTGAAACGCGCCCCAAACATCCTGTTACCCGAACTACCCGAAATCGATTAAACCGAATGTTATTCGGGTCAGGTTTTGGTACACTTTCAAAGCTAAAAAAACTTGAATGACCCAAACCGATTAACCTGAAACCCGAATATCTAACCTGATCAACAACACTACATCTTGCCCTATGTTTCAACCATGAAAAAGACGTGCAAATAATTTCTTCTATCACCTTACCCAACGATACTGGTTTGGACTTGAGCTTTATAATTCTTCTAAGGGACTTAACAGACAAAATGCCGGATTTAAGTCAACTGGTATTGCGATAGTTATTTTTATAAAAATATATATTTTAAAACGTGATGAGTAGGTGTGTGTATAAGTGTGGGTTTTCATCTCGTATAACTAAGTGTTTTCGATTGTGAGCCCAGAATCCTTGGTACGTAAAGAATATATTGTGTGTTTTCACGTCTAGAACCATTGTGCGTTTTCGTGTCTAGATCATCATGCGTTTTCGCGTCTAAAATGATCATGTGTTTTCACGTGTATAATATAGACCAAAATTTAAGGACGAAATTACCATCTTCCTCTTATACGTAATACATGATGGTGGTTTCTCACACTACTTAAAAAATAATATTTTTTAGTGTAACTCTATTCTATTTCTATAATACAATATATAATTTAATAATAAATATTATAATATATACTTGTAATTGAATATTAAATAATATATTTCATATATTATATTATTATTGGTATGAATATGTAATGTAAATAGTTAGATAATACAAGCATAAAAGTACTTAAGCAATAAATAAACAAAACATGAGCCAAGCTCGTAAAATTACTCACATTCCAAACTCAAGCTTTTTACATTAAACTTAAAATAAATTAGACTTAAAAGTTTTTTCTAATAAACGAGTCGAGTTTAAATAATTTTAAATTAAACGACTTGAATATAAAGAGCTCGAGGCTCATTTACACGTACCATGATCTACGTGTTGCTAGCCTAGTAAAGTGGTCCGAGATTTGGCTTCTACTCTATTATGTTGCCTTTGAAACTTAAATAATATTATATAATTTTTTTTATAAAAAAAAGGAAAAAAATACAATAAACAAGATATATAAAATAAATACGATACATATTGATTCAGAAAAAAAAAACAAATGTAGTTAATTAATAGTTTAATACATTGAAGTGGATATTAATTCGCTGTCCAGAAAAATTGATATTAATTAAAAGAAAATCGTCAATTACATCCGTGTATTTGTTTCGAGTCACCAAACTTGCTTTTTCTCCTTTTTCTTTTCAAAATGATTTTTTTATATGAGTGTTAAAAAGAGAGTTGGTTGATTCATTGTCTTTTCATGTTTCATTAAAATAATAGAAATAAGCATTAACATGTTGTTTGCACTTTGAATATTTGATATGATATTGATCAATATTCTATTATTGATCAAATATTCTATGAAAAATATATGCTCATTTAATCTTACTTTTAAATGTACATTAATATCTGTTAGAAACTTAAGCCCTCAACTGCATGAAAAAAACACATTACTATGTGTCTATATATTCACTTGAGATATCATTAGACTATAAAACTATTTGATTATTTATCAAATATGTAAATAGTTATATCTACTGTTATCACAATTTTCATCTTAAATGACACGAAATCCTATCAAGCTATTCGCCTATTTGAGCTTATAATTGAGCTCGTTCGGTTAACTTAGTAAACAAATATACGTTCTGAAAATAGTTAATCTTAAAATGTATATAGTCAAACTCTAAATTTAAGATCAAGACTTGAATAGATTCTTATAGAATATATATTAACTACGCTACAACAACGGTATTATGGTTTGCTAATATTCATGTTTGGTCGTTTGTTTTAAAAAAGAATACAGACCATGTCAATTTTACGTTTACTTATTTTCACTTGCAGATGTTAAAAAAAAAGTTAAAATATATATGTAATTTTTAGAAGCAATGGCGCAAAACTACAATATTGAAATACTACATTGGAAATTTATTCAATTAATTAATAATATAAAAGAGTTAGCCTAATATAATAATTTGTATATAATAGCAACTAGCTTTAGTTACCCGTGTATTACACGGAAGTGTGGAGAGTTAATTATTAAATAACATAAAAATAAAAATAAAATCAAATGTGTTATATATTAAATAAGACATAACAACTTTTGAATATAAGATCAAAAATGAGCAAAAACGTCATTGTAATTAAAACTTCAAATATTTCAAGCTATGATTGATTTATTCAAGCCCAACTTAAGCTTGTTACATTTAAACGCTTCTCAAACTTCTAAATAGAGGTTGCCTAATCAACCACGGTTTCATGAATATGTATAAGTCGTCTTTTAACACATCGCGTAGTAATAGTAGTAATAATAATAATAATAATAATAATAATAATAACAATAACAATAACAATAACAATAACAATAACAATAACAATAACAAAAACAATAATAATAAAACAATAATAATAAAAATAATAATAAAAACAATAATAATAAAACAATAATAAAAGCAATAATAAAACAACAATAATAAAATCAATAATAAAAACAGTAATAATAAAAACAATAATAAGAATAAGAATAATAAGAAAAATATAATAATAATAATAATATAATAATAATAATAATAATAGTAATAATAATAATAATAATACAATAATAAAAATAATAATAAAATAATAATAAAAATAAAATAATAATATAATAATAATAATTATTATTATTATAACAATAATAAAAATAATAATAATAAAAATAATAATAATAATAACAATAGTAATAACAATAGTAATAACAATAATAACAACAATAATAAAACAATAATACTAGTAACAAAGATAATACTAATAATAATAATAGTAATAATAATATAATAATAATAATAATAATAATAATAATAAAATAAAAATAATAATAAAACAATAATAATAATAAAACATTAATAAAAACATAATAATAAAATAATAATAATATAATAACAATAACAATAACAATAATAATAACAATAACAATAACAATAATAAATGAACATTGTGTTAAAAAAAGAACTTAAAAAAATATTCTCATCCAAAATATATCTAGATTCTTATATTTTTATGAGCCTGATTTATATTACCAACTTGAATTAAAAAAAAATAGATTGTATATTTGAACTTGGCAATCTTATAAACATGTTAGATTTTTTTAAAACGGCTTTTAATCTACTACAAAATTACTCTTATAAATCACTATCACCTGTATTTTGTATGATTTGAGCCATCTACCTTTTAATAAAAGAATGAACCTTACCACAAATATGTTTCTTTAGGAAACGGGTGACATAATAGTCTACAACTTTACTTTACAGATAGAGATTTTTAAAAAATTTAGCACTCTTATAAACAAACTAAATGTAACGGGTGTTTCCACAAATATAAATGTTTTCGAATTAAAAATGCATAATGTCACAAAATAAAAGGTGGAATAACTATTTACAATTGAAAAATAATTATTAGAGAAATTCATACGAAAACTATATTTTGTCGGCGTAAAATAGAGAAAAGTGGTTGTTATGCTCATTATTATTGTTATTTTTTAATAAATGACGTCTAGAATACATTTTCGTTTTTTGTCATAAAAGCGTGTGGTTACCCTTGATTATACATGATATAATTTATGTGTCGATGTTTATTTTGACGGTGACCTAAGATCAAACCAATGAAGACCACAACTCAACGGTGACCAAAAGAGACAATAAATTCAAGTTTTCTATCATTTGGATAGAAGGTTAACAGAACCCAAAAATTTATTATTTATGATAGTATTTATACAGTCTAATACCTATCAGTTCTGGATTCAAACCCTACCAGTCCTATAAAAATTTAACACAGACTGTTATGGAATTTTAAGATCGACCTAAATTAAAATTTCACATCGACCTTAAAAAATTTTAAATATTAGCAAACACAAAATACATTTAACTTAACCAATTAATTGTTAGATATTTTAGTGTAATCGGGATTGACTTGGTGACCAAAGGGAATTATGACATACGTTGAACAAGTTAGGAGGTGCGGGAGTGCACGCTTGTTCTAGATGTTTATAATTCCGAGTGTTCGGGCGTAGTCCCAAATGGGGGCTTCAAGGGGGCAACGTCCCCTTGGCGGGGGTCCGGGGGCAGCGCCCCTGGGAGCAGGGTCCAAGGGCGGCAGGGGTCCAAGGGGCAGAGCCCTGGCTGGGGTCGAAGTTAAGATAACTGCCGGTTGGCAGTGATAACCCCCTTTTATTTCCAATTTCGAAGGGATTCTCTGGTAACAAATTTTGGGTTCAGACGATTTACACAAAGATCATACTTTTGTTCAAATTTTCGATCAGAGTTGTATCCGATTGAATTATTCGCTAGATCCACCGAAATAATTTGATCTGAGAGTGATCACACGCCTCTCTGATATCCGCGGTTTATAGCAATTTCTGCAACATTAATTTTATAACCATTCTAAGAATTAGTTTTATAACCATTCTAAGACTCCATTGATTTTGATAGTCTTTCTTTGGATTCAACCAAACGAAAATCAAAATTTTCTTATCATCCTAATTAATGAATATTGTATTTCTATTATCTATTCTTAATAACGATAAAAGTACACTTACCATGTATTCAAGTATTTTTTTTATATTTAACCTGCTATTATCTTTTTGTTGTATGATCCAACTCCACCCCACCTAAATCAGATGGAAAAACATCAATCCTTAGTTACGAACCTTAAATATTTCCAACCTCAACAAAAAAAGTCCTTTGTTGACCACTGATTTTGTCTATTTATGCAATTTGTAGAACTTGAACTTTCTACCTCTTAAATATAGAAGAGGCATCTTATCACAAGAAAAATGTTGGAGTTAATAAGCTAACGATGCATAAAAAAAAAGAAAAAAAAAACGTGATTTGAGTTTATTTTTGTAACGACGTTTGAAACTACCTCTATTAGCTGAGTGATTTTTTTTGAAATGGATATCAACTTTTGATGTTATTTTTAACGCTTCAGGTCCGATTCACCGAAAAATACTGTTAAGTATTAAGATGAAACCCACCACTTAAAAAAACTTGATTAAGTAAGATTTGAAACTAATACATAAAATATTTCATACTCAAACATTGGACCAAAAGTCCGTTTGCGTGATTTGAGCTTACTACACTCCTTTTCAACAACTACCAACAAACAAAAACACCGGATCCTACCGTTGCCAAAATAATTGTATGGCTAGCGATTGAACCGGAATTTGTAAGAAGTCCCTGTCCATGAGAATTGTTACTCAATATTATCTTCGAGTGAGTAAAATATACGCACACCAATGATCTTTAGGTCAAGTGATTAAGCTGAGAATTCAAAACATGTAAATATAAGGAGGTAATGGGTTGAAGTCTCAATCTAAGTAAAATACTCGGAGTTGATCCAGTGAGTTTTCTCAGTTATGAGTTTCATTCTGAGGGGTTGGGTAGGGGTGTTCATAAACGGATATTTGAATTTTTTTTATAAAAATATCCGAAATACATGAAAACATCCGAATTTTTTAATTAATATTTAATATTTAATATTTTTATAAAAATATTTTGGATAATTCGGATATTCGAATATTTGAAAATCCTCAAAAATACAATTTCGAATCCGAATTCGAAATTTAGAATATCTGAATTTTCAGATATTCGAAATTTCAGATATTTCGGATTCGGATTTTCGTATATTACAGATTCGGTTTCGGATACAAATATGTTTGAACACCCTTAGGGTTGGGGTACAATCCCAGGTAGAAAATAAATAAATGAGCCTGATTAAAATAAATGTTTCTTTAACATGATTGTATATTTATCGTTAAAAAGATTGCCCTAATATACAGACATCCCACATTATAAATCGACACCTTCTATACGCGTATGGCACCATACGCGGCGTATAGAGTCGAATACACTGAAAACAAAAAAAATTCAGAGGGACTGTCAGAGAGCTATACATCCCATATAGCCATATACTACACATATAGGGTTATATGATGCGTATAGTAAATTTCGAAACTGACAACGAGAAAAAATTCAGGGGGTTATTAGAGGGGTTATTCACCTCGTATAAGGCTATACGACCCCTATACGATGCGTATAAGGCTATACGACCCTTATACGATGCGTATGAGGCTATACGACCTCTATAAAAATTCAAGATATTAATTTATAATTTTAAGTTGTTCCCGTATACACGTTCTTATAAAATTCAAGCACGAAGCCACACACCCGCCCACATTCTCTCTCCTGTAGTCATCAAAGCTCTCTAAGTAGGCCCAAATCTTTGCATTTTAGTTCTCATCTTTATATCACCTTATTTCTATACACTTTGAAAACGAAAACATTATTTTTGGGTCTCTTTACTTCAAGTAACGTGCCAATTGGAAAACATCAACGATCCTTTATTCCTTTTACCAAATCTAACTCCTCAACGCGAGTCGTTCAAAACTCAAAAGTTCGTGCAACACAAAGATAGGTGAACAGATATTATTTATCAGAAAGAAAAAAAATGAATTAAGTGAACAACTGATAAACTAATGATTTGATTATGATTATATTTATAATTGATTTTTGTTATTCGATTATGTTTAAATGTGTATAAATAACTGTAAAAGCGAAAAAATTTTACAACTACAAATCAAATTTATTCGATTTTTGTTATTCGATTATGATTAAATGTGTATAATATTGTTTCGGACCATGGTAAATAGGATATGATTAGAAATCCATATAAAGTATAAACCCTAAATTAAATTAAGTGATGAATTAGTAAAGTAGTGAATAATAAGAAAATTGAAGAAACTACTTCACATTTAAAATAGTTACGTCGTTCTGTTTTAGATATCACCTACTCTAATAAAAGGCTAACTAGGTGCACACATGATAATATCATATTTCTCTATCAATTTTTCCTAGCTTTTCTTTTTTATTAAATAATCACAATAATTACTATTAATATTATTTAATTATTTTTTAGATTAAAATATTTTTTAATAAATTAAGAAAAATATATTTTTATTAATATTTTTTACAAAAATAAATGTTTATAAAACTAGAAAATTTTCTAAAACATCAAACATTTTTTAAAAAATGCAAAATATTTTTGAATTGATGTTTTTTAAAGTAAATATAAAAAAACAATTAAAATTGAGAGGTATAATAAGAAAGTTTTTAAAAAATAATATTTTTTTAAACATTTGTTTTAAAACAAAATTTTCATTCTATTTATAATAAGAAATATTTAATCATATATTATGTTAAAATATCGGTTCATAATTAATAAAATTTTATTTTATTTAAAATTTTTTATTTAACCCGAGTAATACATGGTTTACTAAATCTAGTTTTAAATCTTAGAATCATATCGGTCGTTTTTATCCTCTTTGTTGAGTTATTTATGAGCATTGCAACGGAGGTTCTCATCATGTTATCTCGTGCGATTTTTTTTTTTTTTTTATGATGTTAGCTTCACCTTAACTGATCTACTTAGAGACAAGTTCAAAGATTAAACTACAATAAAATTTCTCTATAGGATAACATGCTATAGAAATTTTGCAACTAAAAAATATTGAAACCCGGCCTATTATTTTGCTGATTTTTTATTACCCTTCCTTACAAACTAAGATCGTCATCTACTACACACACCTTCCACAAATAATGACCTATAACTCACAAATATATATATATTTAGAAGTGTGAGAACTCTTATCCATACATAATTTTTTATGTTTCTATTTTAATAAAAAGATAACTAGAATGGATACTTGTTAACACTATATTTCTTTTCAACAAATTTTTTTCGTTTCTCTCTCCTATTTAATGTTCACATTAATTACTAATAACATTATTTAATTTTTTTAAATTAAAAAAGAAATAATATTATTAATGTTATTTCTAAATCTTCATACTCTAAAAGGTTAACTAGAATGAACACTTGTGAATACCACATATCTTCTCAACAAATTTTCTTCGTTTCACTCTCCTATTTAATGTTCACATTAATTACCAATAATATTGTTTTATTCTTTTGTAAATTAAAATATTTTTTAATAAATTAAGAAAAAAATAATATTATTGATGTTATTTCTAAATATACAAATTTTATAAAATAAGAATTTTTTCTAAAACATCAAACTTTATTAAAAATATAAAATAATTTAAAATTGGTGTTTTTAAAAATAAAATTTTATAAACAAAAAATAATTAAAATTAAAGTTATAATTAGAAAGTTTTTAAAAATAATATTTTTTTAAAAACGTTGATTTTGAAACAAAATTTTCATCCTGTTTATAATAAGGAAGGTTTCAATCAAATATTGTTCTAGAATATCATCTTATAAATAATAAATTTTTATTATATTTAATTATTTTATTTATACAAATCGTGTATTACACGGATTAACTAAAGCTAGTGTTTTATATATAAAATGATTGAATATAGTTTTATTAGTCTCTCTTGAAATTAAAAAAAATAGTGGACAATTTAATTTTTATATACAATGTAGACATGTATAAATCGTATAAATGTTATACTATTTACACTTGCGTAACTAAACAAATAAAAAGTTTAGAAACACATGAAAGCATTACTTTGATGATTTTTATGTTATAATAATTTTTAACGTACATAACCATACACATATATAAAGTATAAAAATTAAAAATTACAAACTATTAATATTAATTATTACGATTCTTAATATTTTTATGGGCTCTTAAATGATCTTGGCCTTACTAGCATAATATATATATATATATATATATATATATATATATATATATATATATATATATATATATATATATATAAAAGCTAGTGTTATATATATGTATATATATATATATTACCTAAACTAATAAGTTTTGTGTGATGAAAAAAACAAAGTTAACGTGAAAATATGAAAAAGATAAAGTTGTAGGAGTAAAATGCAAAATGAGAAGCATTTAAGGAGGCAACGTCACGAGGGGTTTGCTACTCCTACTCGCATAGTCAAAGTTGAAGTGGACTATTTTCTTCGCCTAATCAAACGTGTCTACGCGTCTTATTTATGCTTCAACTACACGCGCACAACCATCAGCCGTCTCTTTTTCAATTCAAATATGACTTTTTTTTTCTTTTACTTTTAATAAAATATTGGCTTAATTACACGGGTGATCTCTGTGGTTAGCGTTGATTTCACTTTTTGTTCTTTGACTATATAAAATTACAAGGTTGGTTCAAAACTTTATACAAACGTAACAATGATGGTCCCCGAAACGAATGGTTGTTAAATTTGACTCTTAAAGTTTCTTTAATAACTAAAATATCCCTACACTCAATTTCTCTTTCACCGGTCATCATTTTAAGTTGTCGCTCCCTTCATCGCCTGCAACTCACCTTCCACCGCCAGTGACTCACCTCCACCCCACTTCACTTTATCTTCACCACCACCTCAGTAGAAAGCCGACTACCACTATGACACCATTGTCCCGTCCATCTTTACCACCCTCTCTCTTCGGTAACCCGGTTAAAACCCTTCAGCCACCACCACCAAGAACAACGATGAATCCGATTGGTGATGATGGTCGGCGGTTTTAAAGGTTGTGGTTGGTAATGGTGGTGATTGTAGGTTGAAGGTGGTGCTGGTGGTGGTTGAAGGTTGAAGATGGTGGTGGTGGCGGTGACAGTGGTTGAAAGTGGTGTAGGTGGTGACGATGATGCTGGTGGTAAAGGTGGTTGAAAGTGGTGTTGGTGATTGAAGGTGATGGTGTTGGTGGTTGAAGGTGATGGTGGTGATGGTGGTTGAAGGTTAAAGGTTGAAGGTTGAAGGTGGTGCACTGGTGCTAATGGTGGTGGTTGAAGGTGGTGTTGGTGGTTGAAGGAGGTGCTGGTGGTAACAATGGTTGAAGGTGGTGATGGTGGTAGTGGTTGAAGATGGAGGCTTGATGGTAGTAGAAGATATTAGTGGAGATGGTGAAGAAGAAAAGGTAAATGAGGGGTTTGGTATGGTGGGCAAGGGTAATTTTATCATTTCATAGGCACTTAACAACAAAAGTTAACGTCCATCGTTTTCAGGGACCATCGTTGTTACATTTGTGCAAAGTTTTAGACAAACTTTGTAATTTTATACAGTTAGAAACCAAAAGTAAGATCAAGCCTAATCACAAGAACCACCCGTGTAATTAAGTCTAAAATATTCTCGTATCCATGTGATAAGGTAATTTCACTTCTAGTTATTTTACAAGAAAATAAAAAATAAATTTTAGTCGTTCAAACTATCATGCATAGTCGTTAATAATTTAACTGATAATTTGATTAGTTATTTTTTTTATTTTTACTTTTGTTGCCAAATGCATTTTTGTTGGTATAATAATTGAATATTAATACTCGATTTGCTGTTGTTCTCACCCACGCTTATGATTATGATTGAAATAAAAAAGCAAGTGAAATCGAGTGGACGTTAAATTTAAATAGAAAGTAAATGATACTCATGGTTGAATTGTACTTGCTACTAAATTAAAAGTTAGGATCGTAATTGATCAAATTGATAATATGAAAGTTTATCAGCAAATGCATCTATTTTAGATTATTAAAGTCAAATTACCTAAAAAATTACATAAATGGTCTTAATTGTTTACTTCATTGTCTTACATGAATTGAATATTTAACATGTACTCACACCTAATTTTGGCGTTAAATTTTTACCATTTTACACCTATAATATATATATACACACACACTGGAAAATTTTACTATACAAATTGATTTTTCGTACGATGTGTACGAAGTTATCAGGCAAGAATAAACGTTACAGGTGGAATTATAACGCAAGCGTTAGAACTAATCACACCAAAATGAAATTATCACGTAAAGATGGAATTATCATGCAAGAAGGTATTCTTGTGTGATAATTTCATCATTGCGTGATAATATCAAGCACGTGTAAGCTTTTTTGTTTAATTATTACTTGTTTTTACGTGATAATTCCACCCCCAAACTTCGTACATTTCGCATATAAAATGCACTTTGTATGTTGCCTAAGAGCAATCCCAACCATTTCTTCTTCTTCTTCAGCGAAGCCGGCAGCCACTAACATATCCCTTTCACCAACGATAGACGAATCACATTGCATAACGTATGTAAAATGTTAATTTTTTCAACCATAGTTTGATCCTCAGTTATTATATTAAAATTGTAATCACTAGTGAATAATTATAATTGTAATATAAGTTGCTTGATGTTTCATACCTCGACCAAATGCGAAAAAAAACCTATAATCGATTCATCAAAAGCCAATAAAATGTCTACCATAACTGAATATAAACTATATTCATGCATTTGTAAGTGCAATGAGCGATTTAATTTGCAGAAAATAATTAAAAGAAAACTTCCAAAGTAACGCGGTTATGCATCACACCTTAGTTTTGGCTCCCAAGTAGTTAAACACTCAAGATTCATCTATGACATGTTTTTGAACATATGCTACCAAATTATTACTTGAAAACATGTAACTATAAAATTCAAATTCAAAATATAAATCATCACTCAAGATTAGAAACACCCATGATCATTACAAGGGAAATTCTACTTTTACAACAAGTTCAATTATCAAGCTCCATTATGATCCTTAGTTCCACATAGCAACCTATCAACATGTCTATTTAGAACTTCAACTTTCCAACAAACATAGATAATCTATGCATAATTTCTATTATTCAACTACATTTAATAGTCCATTTAGGACTTATCCTAATACTTATAGTAATCATCTAGATTGTCATATGTAAATATCAACCTACTTACACATTAATGATGTCTACGTATTAGATACTTCCTCTAACCCATTAAAGGAATTCAATTTAATCATCTATTCTCGTCAACATGGGCATAAGATATAAATCAAATTCGTAAGTAATACTACTCAATAACCAAATTACTTATATCACATCAAGTTCTATAAATATCATCCAAACAGGATATAGATCACTCTTATTTGCACGTACGATAGGCTATACTTGAATTCCCCTGCCAATGAGTTAACTTCCTGATGTCAAACTTCCATTTCAAGGACCAAATGTGTTATGATTGAATTAAAAATAAAGACTAAAGGTGTAATTTCTCATACCATAGGGACTACATGTTATAATTATGGTGTAGAAATCTTAAAGTTATAAATTGATCAACACTGCTTATTTTTAGTAAATTTAAAATTCAATTTGTAATGTGCTCTTAAAACATAGATCACTCACTAGGTATATATAAAATAAATAAGTACATAAATATTTATATGTTTATATTGTATATAAAGTGCTTACGAGATTTGATGAGTTTGAGTTTTTTTATTTGAAATGAGAAATGACAACATGTCTCATGTATTTGCAATGTGGGATGATCAAAGAAGATAACGAAGAACCATCACAAGGTTCATATAAAATCTCCACAGCGATTACATGGATTCATAAATGAACAAGTATGACATAAACTGATTATGATTAGTGATATGATAAAACACCTAGTCAATTATGTAGTAGGTGTTAGTTTTATACCTTTATATTTGATCCTTGACTAACAACGTAGTTTATACTTATTTAATATGAATTTTTGTGCAATCACTTATTTGCTAGGCCAAACTAACACTTTAGTAAGTAGGTAGTAGTAGTTGGAAGTTATGAAGATAAGAAGCGTCACAGGATTGAAGATCGAAGATTCAAGGCCTTAATCAGTTTTATATCTATATCTTTGATCATGTTTACATTTATGTTTATGATTGCTTCTGTTTTTATCATTATGGTAGTCTAGACAATCCTTGTATTGTCTAAGTAGATATGAACCAAGACCCAGTTTGATTAGTTATAATTTATAGCTATGAACTTCTTTAAATTTAGTAAATGATTTGAGTTGATTCTTGTAATAAGTATGTATGTTTGAAGAATCATTTGTCATTTCCGAATTTGCTTGTGACGAGTCCTAATTATATGTCTTGTTTGAGTTTGTTGAGTCAATGGTATAGACTAGTACTAAAGGGCCATCAAATTTTATTCTCTGAGTTTGATAACTCAAGACTCTAACTCTAGTGAGTGCAAAATGAGTCATAAATCCTAAATGGTAACTCATTGTTCTATCTGATAACTAAACTTGAATAAAAGGGTTTAGAATTTTGTTAGGGTTTTCCTATGTAGTATTGTTGTATCGGAAGAGTTCTCTAGCAAGTGACATTTCATAAGTATGTGTATAAATTTCTAAGTCACAAGGTCTAAAGTATTTTCAAAGTGTTTGTCTTGATTGAATAAGTCACACCGAGTCTATAGTCGTGACCTCTACCTTTCACTAGTATTTCAAAAGAAGGGTCTAGACATTAGTGTACGTTACTGTTCGAACCATAATTATCATGTTCGAACCATAATTGGCACGTCTAAGATCGTCAAAGTTGATAAGCATAGATTTGAGCTTTGATTATCATGTTCGAACCTTGTGTGGTCTAGAGATTAGGGTTACTGTATATGTCCTTACGTGAACAATGATCAAATTCATCTTGAAGCTCAGTATGCACAATTAATTTTATGGTACAAACATCTACATTAAAGTGTTGTATAATGATGAACAAAATAAGAAATATTAGAGTTCATTACAACCAACTTAAAAATTAGAATGGCTGCACACGAAAAGGCTCTTAAAATACGTAGCTGTTACCATCAAATTCTAAATATAGGCAAGAATTTAAATTTACCATTCCTTTATAGTTTTGTAATCTTATTCCATTTATCCTACTACTTGAAAACGATATTTACAATTCACTCTATATCTAGTGGTCATAAAATTTTTCATATTTAAGTTTTGATTGAGTTATAATTGTTTTAGGTCGTTATGCTATCTTACAATTTCTGTCTTTTAATGTTCTCATCTAGTAGATGTGTCATATCAAGACCTTATTTGCTCCGCAAGGTAGCCAGAGCCAGTCTGTTTGTTTTTAATAAAAAAGGCATGTAATAGCAATAGAATTAGAAAAATATACAAACATAGAAATTGTTGACAATACGTACTTTCACTTATAAAGCACGCATCTAGCCTCTATCAGACAAAACACAGTTACGTAATCACATAAATTCATTGACCATCACACCCACCAAGCATATTTTCAGTAGATATGACGCTATTCATCTTAAAATGTCTTATGTCGTAACCTTTTCGCCTTACGTAATAAGTCTAAAATATATCAAATATCTGGTAATCATGCATTATGTTAGACCACCGACACATACATACCTCCATAACAAAGTAGTTTAACGATATATTTCCTATAAACATTTACGCACACATAACCTATACCCATAGAATGACAGCTCACAAAATAACATTCAAGAAGAACAAGTTGTCACATCCACACGTTTCTGTTGTAGAAACCAAATTGATGATTTACCTTTCATATTACAGTAGTAAGCATTAACGCTAGAAAACACATCTTGATAACAGGGTCTAGAATGCGTAAGTAACTAGTTTCTTAGGGTACCAAATGAAATTAGTTGATATTATGTGCTCTAGAATAGAAATATCAAAGTGTGAAAATGTAACAACAAAAAAAACACCAGCCTTAATTTAGCAAAGTATGGGTGGGTGGTAAAACCTCTTGAAATTAGCCCTAGGCCACGGAGGTGGAGCCTAACATTTCATCCACACGCACACGCTCACGCGCCACTTGTCATGAGAGTGGCTTTTATTCGTTAACTCCCCACCACTATATAAACACCCCCACACCCACCCTTTTTCTCTCACATTTCCCCTTTTCTCACACGATGGTTCCTCGCGGGAAACATGACGTCATCACCGCCGGCGGCAACAACGGCGTCAATGAGACGCGCTACCGCGGTGTACGGAAGCGGCCGTGGGGCCGTTACGCGGCGGAGATCAGAGATCCCGGTAAGAAGAGCCGCGTGTGGCTTGGGACGTTTGATACGGCGGAGGAGGCGGCGCGTGCATACGACGCCGCCGCACGGGAGTTTCGCGGTGACAAAGCGAAGACGAATTTTCCGACTCCGGCGGAATTGTGCCTCCCGAACGCCGCCGTGGTCGCCGGAGGGAAGAAGGTCGTGACGAAGAGCCGGAGCGGTGAAAGCAGCACCGTCGAGTCGTCGTCTAACTCCGGTGCTCCGATCGCCGTGGTTCCGGTGGCTCCGTCGCTCGATCTCAGGCTATCGCACTTGCGCGGCGGTTTTCCGGTGGCGCATTCGCTGTTCATCTTCCATTCGCAGATCGATCACCTCGCGAAACGCGGTAACAACCGCCGTGATGTGGTGAAATTCGACCGATCTGTCGCCGGAGCACCTAATTTGACCATCGCTACCGCCGGAAACGGCTCTCAAAGCGACTCCGATTCATCCTCCGTCGTCAATTTCAGTTATCATTCCGATCGTCCACCGACGGAGAAACCTTTCCCTCTCGATCTGGATCTGAATCTCCCTCCGGCAGAAGTCGCGTGATGTAGCTTGTAAACAACCACCACCACCACCACAATCGCCACCGTAACAACCACCTCCACCGACGTTACCGTTTTTTTTCCCTTTTTTTTGATTTCAGAGCATATGAACCCTAAAGCTTAGAGAAATATGAAAAATGAGAATGTATTAGGATTAAAAGCAGCCTGATAATGTTTTTGATGCGCTGATAATGTTAAATCTCCTTGCGTTTGTAGATACATTAACAGAAATCTTCAATTTGTTACAACCGATCGATCTGTTAATTTTGTTAACTGTAATGACGACAACGATGAATATGATGATCGTGATGATGATGATGATGATGATGATGATGATCGGCGTTGTTTAACGCGTGTGGATGAATTGGTTGTACCGTATGCAGTGATGGTTGTACTTTGGGGGTTATGAGTTTTGATATGTGTAGACAAGTGGAGGCGCATGGCGATTGCATTGCTGCAACCGAATGAAACAGACGGCTAGTTTTGATAATTGATGCTTTCAACGCCGTCCGCCCTCAAGAGAATAATAAACTTTTGTTTTTACTCATTTTAAAATATAAAATTTAATGTTATTTTATTGAAATCTAAAGTTTTGTAAAATATTAAAAAAAGTTCTTTAGTTCGTGTGCTAATGCAGGAATTATGTAACAATATTGTGACTATAATTTATAAACAATTGATTTATGAACAATTTTATTTACCGTTTTTTCTAGCAAAAAGTACAAATGGTTTGTAACTAATTCGGCGTAATGTACAAACTCTGGTGGAAATTCATTGACAGATTGACTTGCGTTTTGTCGAAGCTTGGTTAAGGGTATGTGTGCACTGATATTTTTATTGGAATGATTACATCTTATATTTTTATGGTCATGTAAGCAGTTTATTTATGAAAGATTTTAATTTTGATCTAAAAAGAAAAAAAAATTCAGAGTACCTACATCTTGGTGAAGTTTGCAACAAAAATTTATATTGAGATGTAGATTTAAAATTATATAAAATATATATCAAAACGATAAACTAGAAAGATTATACTTTAAAAATGACTGCAAAACACTTTCAAAGTTTAATTGGTGTAAGAATGTAACCGTAATTATTATGATGTAAATAATAAGATACTTCTTGTTAATGAACCAATAAAGTAGGCTTATTTAATGCGTGGTTAACTTTCTATTAATTAAATGTTTGAATTTTGACTCTTGTAGTGTTTGATTAAATATAAGATTTGTCCTGTGGATAAGTTATAAACTATCGACGTATATAAAAAGAATTGATAAAATGTTAACAATTTGAACAGTTGTCATTTAACTATCATATCCAAGTATCTCTATTTTAAATTTGAAATTTGTTGTTTTCAGTTTCTGTCCTATTATATCTTGAATAACCAAAGATATCAGCATTAACAATTTTAAAATAAATTTCGCAAGTGTTAGAATATATATTAAAAGAATTGAGTAAATTATGCTTTTGTTTCAAAAGGTTGGTTGAAAATAAGCCTTTGGCCTATAATGTCCCTAAGATTTCATTTTGTACCGGTTTCTGTTTTTACACTAACTTTGTTAACTTTCTTTTAAGTTTAGGTGTATTATTAGATCACATCATAAGTGGTCTGTAATCAATGATAGATCGTGTAAATGCTTCAAATGTATATATACCCCTTGTAATACTTTAATTTAAAATACCCACGAATCCGTTATCATCACCTTTTAAGGGTGACACGGTGGTGGGGGGCCGGGGGCATACACATCGTGCCTCGCGGTGTATCGCGACATGGCATGGCAACTCTGCCGCCAAGAAAGAAAATATCAACATGTTCTCGCCATGGTTGCGGACCAAAAGTCGACCATAGGGTGGCATGGTGTGACAAATAGCCGCCACCAAATAAGAGTGAGTGTGTGGTGTAATATGACATAACAAGATTTGATTGATAAGTGTATGATATAGTACGGGTATGTGGCATGAACCCTAACAATCAAATTACTCAAGCTACCATCAATGATAGATCGTGTAAATGCTTCAAATGTATATATACCCCTTGTATGATATAGTACGGGTATGTGAATGGTCTTCATCGTTGTTGTTTATCACAATCCATGTCGCGTTTCATCACGTTTAAAGTAACAACTTTCGCCTTCTCCTCACTACTCTAAAATCGTAGCTTCATAGCAATCGTAGTTTTACAATCTGGTTCAATTGTGATATTCATTACAATCGATACTTGTTTTTATTCTTAGAAATCTTCTTCATTAAATTGTACTGAAAAGTCTAAACTTACATTAGTTGATTCACATGAAAGTTTCATTTACAAGGAATTACACACGAAAGTATACAACTTTTTCCTGATTTTTGAAGTGATAAAATATTTTTTGAATTTTAGAAACATTTGAAAAACATTTAGAAGAAGAAAAACTTTTGTTAGTAAAAAAGGATTAAGATGAACCAATATGAAGAATGAAAAATCTCTTACCATTAGATGTATGAAAAACTTTTGTCAGAGTAAGTATTAGTGGTGGTAAAGCAACGATGGTGGTAAGATGTCTACCGGCAAAGACCCTTGAGTGGCCATAGCGACTGAAGAGAAAGAAAATGCAACCTCAAAGCATGATGTATTAAAAGATTTTGTTTTAGACTATATTGATTAAACGGTTCAAGTCTGAGGGACCAAAAACATTATTTAATACAAATTAAAAATTAAGTAATTGCACGAGATGTATATTTGCAGGTCAACTATTTTATGAATCCATAAAAAAGATGGTAGTCTAATTTTACTTAGGTGTATTGTGGGTGTCTACTTCCCGATAGATTTAAAGTTTGTGTGGTGTGTTAGTTAAAAAAAATTCATATAATAGTAATCAATTTTTAAAGTATTTTATTTAGTTTACTTATATTTTTATTTGTTTTAATCAGGCTATTAACATTTTTATTTGTTTTAATCAAATCATTAAAGTTTTAGTGGTGTTTCAATTATGTCACTCGTATTTTATTCTAGCTTTTAAAATAAATTGCACTTTTTTTTTAAAAAAAATTCGGCTTCTTTTAAATAGTGTTAATTTTTATATATCAATTTTTAAAAATATTTTGCAATTTATCAATGAACTAATTAGAATAATTCTAAAGACCTGCTTGAGACAAAAAGTTTATGAGTAACATGATTGGATTATTCATGAGTGACCTGATTAAACCAAACCGAGAATATAATTACTATTTTATAAAATTATCTCACTAAAACCTATTTTATAGTGAATCAACTTGATAAATTCACTAACCGTTTTTTTTAAAACATCACCGCCTAAAAATTTGTTATAAAAAAAACCATCACATCCTACGATGCTACATCATACAAGAATAAACTTGCAACATTTTGATTGAAAGTACTAACACTTATCATCCGGATTGAAAGTAAAACAATTATCATTCGGAAGTTTCTAACACACAAGGATACTTTTGTAAGGGTGGAGGGGACAATTATGTTATAAACTTCGATCACATCATGAAACCACAAATAGTAATGCGTCATATCAAACCATGCAACACTACAACAAACACACACACACATTTAAAGAGGCACTTATACCGCACGACACCATGTAAAACTAACCATTGAGTGGGATATCTGACCCCCAACGGTCAGATTTTGACGCCAAGCCACGACAAGAGCTCGTCATGAGATAACGCCTTCCGGCGTGGAGAGGGGACCAGTGACGGTGTTGTCGTGTCATGCCCCATGGTGTTGGTGCCCCTCTCACTATAACCGCAAATTAATTTAATTACTGTGAAATAGTACAAAGAGGATTCATTTTTGCACAAAAATACACGTGTAAGTGTAATTAATTGGGGGAACTGGTTATAACAAGTAATGTAGATTGAACACTCCTATAAGAAGGGCGGGGGTGAAATTAATTTTTTTAGTGACGACGAACTCGATATATATAAATAATTTACATTACTGAGCTAAAAATTTACACTATCGAACTAAAAATTAACACTACTGATGAAGAAAAAAGAGGGGCTGGTGGCCCCGTGACCCTTATTATCCTTCGGCTATGGTTATTGAGACACCCTTAAAAATAAATTAACATCTCAGACTTCCATACGAGTTGTATAGCACTATACGCATCATATAGGTGGGTCGTATAGTCGTATATGAGTCGTGTAACCCCTCTGACAACCCTCTTAATTTTTTCTCATAGTCAATGTTGAAATTTACTATAAGCGTCGTATAGTCCTATATGGGACGTATAGCCTCTGAAAGACCCTCTGAATTTTTTCCGTTTTCAATGTTTTCGACTATATATATCCCGTATAATGTTATACGAGACGTATAAGAGGTGTCGATTAAGAACGCCAGGTTCATTTAATGGGTGGTTAGGAAGGAACATACATGATAAACAGTGGCTGCGTTAGAAATATAATGATGAGATCTAACGGTCATCGTAGGCGGTCGCATTTATTACCAACAAAGGAAATTAAAGGTGGCTTGGACGGCACTGACGGCGACTCTTCTTCATTACTTTCTCCGTCTCCTCGTTTTACTTTATTATTATTATTGTTATTATTTTTTAACAACCGTCTTCTTCCTTTTAATACCATTTTCCTTAAAAAAATATTTGATCTTTCTACTTGTGTTTTATATTCTATACTGAGTTTACTGAAAAAATAGTATAATATTCAATCTTGTCGCGCACATTGAGCTTTTTTATTTTACTTTTAATTTCTCATTCAAATTGGTTATAAACTAGCAAATATACTCGCACGTTGTGGAGGCGTTGCGTGATAATATATACAACAATTGTCCCGATTTGTTTTCGAACTATACTTACGTCGAAACGTATAGTTACTATAATTTATATCGTCGAACGAAAACATATTGTACTTGACCCAACTCGTGTCAGAATAAATTTACGTCAAAACGTTGAGAATTCAAATTTACATCAACGTATATAAAAATGAGGACGTAATAAATTACTTTTTTTAAGTAAAAATATATAAAGGTAAACCTGAGGCCTAGAAACTCAAGGGGGGTTAAAATAACATTTCTTAAAGTTTTATAACAGGTTTAGGGTCAAAAGTGCCGGTTCAATAAACCTGAGAGAATGCCATATTGAAAACTCAAATTCAATGGCCAACTTTCAAAGCCACTAAAAGTTTCTGTAGCTTACGTTGCACTTTGATATATCTCTACTACTATATAATACAAAACTCATTGATAGATTGTTAATTCCTTCTTTTCGTAAGACGCTTAGATCAACCTTTAAAGCATATGGTATAAGTGTTAATGCAAATGTTCTTAAATTACCCTCGTTTAATAAATTTATTTTAATTAATACATGAGTTAATGCATATGATTTAATTCTCTATATTAAGTACTACTGTGTTTATAATAATTTAAATTAAAATTATATTTATATTTTTCATTTATATTTTTACTATTAAAGTAAATATTATATTATTAACTAAATACTATTTATCAAATATTTACAGTCATAATAATAATAATAATAATAATAATAATAATAATAATAATAATAAAATATCATTATTTAAGACTGGTCAGAAAAGAGACTCAGTAACAACCGCCTATCATGCGAGCCAGTTCATTATAAATAACATATAGAAAGAAATAATGAATATCTACATTATCTATATTATTTATAAGCATTTTAAGATGTTAAAATAATAATTTCATCTTAACCTTAAGACACCTTTGTGAAGGTATTTAATTATATATCGTATTTTATCCTCTAACGTATTCAATCAATTGCATCTTTCCAATAAATTTTGTCTTTTCCATAGTATAATTATTTTCTAAAATCATTCACATCTCATTCCTTATTTTTATTTGTATAATTACATTAAAAATCATACTTTTTCTCTACTACTTTAATTAAATAATATATTTTTATACATTTTTCATTACGTTTTCTTTTCTTCTCCACTCACAACCGTTTTTAAAAATATTAAAATTTATAGTTGTTGAATATAAATCTTTAAATTTACAGATGAAAAATAACATTTTCTCTTTCCTACATTCACAACCTCAAAAAACCATTTCATATAATATAAGGACTCTCACTCACATATTTTTAAAGAAGGACCGTGAATGCTCTAAAAGATAAGTGTCCAATCAATTCGTTTTCTCTCTATGTGATTTTGTTTTTTTTTTTTTCCGAGAAACATACTTTTCATAAGATTTTTATTTTAAAAGTATTGTTCATTTCAACAACATGTCACACGCCACGTCAATAGAATAAATGAAATTAACTATGTTAAATTGAGATTATTATTGATAATAAAAATATTAACACAACAATAAATTTTTAATTTTTTTTTTTTCAAATTGTAAATATTATTACATTTTATAAGCTATGTAATTGATTAATAACCTTATGTTTTATGTGTTATATATATTTTTTTGCTAAAAATGTGAATAATAAGTTTATATGCAATGTACTAACAATTGCAGACTAATTCAAAAATATCATATGGCTAAAGGTGGTCTTAAAATGACATGTGACATAAAATATGTTTATTCATTATACAGTAAGATCAATTTGTATTTAAAGGGTTCAACATGAGCATAATCAATCTAAACTTCAAAAAAACCATGAATTCATAAATATACAACATATCAAGTCATTCCACCATAAGATTCGTCAATACTAAACTCTATACACTCAAATAAATGAAAACTTATTTTTTATCATAAACCAAAAATGACCAAGATATTGTAAAAAAAATGAGACCAAATAAATACAAATTAACCTTGTAGTTGTTGAAAAATTATTCATACAGATAAAAAACAACACCTTAAACCTTCGGAATGAATGAAAATTAGAGTTGGGCAACAATTTATGTGAAAATAGGTATTGGATAGGTGAATGATAGATAAAGTTTGTGGTTCGGAAGTGTAAACGGCCGTTTTACTATAGTAAAGTGCCGACCTGCCGTTTACATTTGTAAAATTTTCCTGACAACTTGATTGGTGTGAATTGACCGTACAAAATTCAATAAAGGTAAACTGCAGTTTATATTAGTAACTGACGTTCACTTAGGGGCTGTTTGTTTTTTTCTGAAAAGCATTACCTGGCCTCTTTTGTCTGCTTCGCCCAAACCACTCACACAGACTTGCAGAGTGTTTGTTTTTTGGAACACTTTTCATTAAAAAAAGGTATTCTCAAGGTCTGTATGAGGCACATAAACCATTCACTTCTAAAGTCTTCTACCCTCTTCTCATTCTTAACCTTCAAACAATACCCAAACCTCTTCCTTCCCCCTCATTTTCCCAGCCACCGCCACCCATCGCAGCCACCGAGACCCTCACAGCCACCGCGCCACTCTAGCCCCTCCTACAGCCCATCGCAGACCTCCTATAGCCCCCCCGTCACCGACCTCCAGCCGCGCAGACCATCCAGCCCCGTCACCGACCCCTACAGCCCGTCACCGACCCCTACAGCCCCGTCGCCGCCTTCACCTTTCCGACCGCCGCCTCGTCACCGCCTCCACCTGGCCTCCACCTTCACGCGACCACCCCCTAACGCCGCTTCCATTTCCACCGACTATGATTCCGTGGAAAAGTGGTGGATTTGAAGCTCACCGGTGAAGATGTTGATAGTGAAATCTATGGTAGCCTGGTATTTTTTACGGCGAGTGGTAACCTAGTATTTTTGAGAGATGAAAAGATGTATGAAACTAGAATGAGGGATGTGGAATCCCCAAATCTCAAAATTCCTTTGTTAACATTCGCTATTATTCGATTGTTATGGATAAGAACATAATTTCTTAATTTAAAGTGATTGACCTTTTATAGGTTTAAAAATAGGTTTATTTTAATTACAGAATATTTTAACAGTCTGCAGATGTTAAAAAACAAACGGTCTTCTTTTTGCAACTGCAGACATTTGGTTCACATCTTCTTCTGCAGATGTCTGCAGATGGTGTCCGCAGACTACAAATGTTTTATTGCAGAAAAAACAAACAACACCTTAGTCAAAATGGTATACTAAATCAATGTCCCATTTTTATTTGGTATTTGGTAGAGTAAACAAAAAAGTGTTCAAAAAAACCGGTTCGAGAAAAAAAACCGAAACCGTGTTGGGGCCCAAACCAGTTTCAGGGCCTAACCCCCGGTTTTGGTTCGTTTGTAGGTGTCAATGTTCAAACCGGTTCTCAAACCGGTATCCCAAACTGTTTTTTCAAACCGTTTTTTTAATACTAGTCGTTGTATAATGGCTTTATAGCCTTTTTTTGCTGGTTTTAAAGGTGTTTTTTGGATCGTTTTTTTTGGTTTTTTTACCATTATACCCCTATTAGGTAGTATATATATGTATTGAATGTTTTGATTGAACCACAACAACTTAAAATGCTCTCTTCTATCAAAAATCATAAAACGCTCAATACTTTCGTTCTCTTAGAAAAAACTATCTCAAATGGCTTTATCAAGTGCTCAATCATCCGTTGGTTGTGATGCGTTTTCAAGCAACGTGGTGGTAGCAATCCTACCTACGAATAGGAACCCCAAAATATGATGCAATTACGATTTATGTCAAATGACTAGCGGTCCGAACAAGGCTCGTCGCAAGTTTTGCCATAAGCTTTTTTAAAAAAGATGCAAACACAACATCAAAAAAACCACATTGCGCATAAATATTGTAAGGCGTTGAAAGGTGAACCTTTCAAGGTCAAGCTTCGATGACAAATGAAGGAAATGTTTGAGCTTATAACGTTGATGCGGTTCGGGAGCAAATGGCGCATTTTGTAATTCAAGATAGCTTGCCATTCAAACATTTCGACAACGAACGTTTGACTCGACTCATTTAACGAACTCTCCAACCACGTTACACCAATGTTAGTCGTGCTACTCTTCGAAGAGATTGTTTAAAAATGTGAAAAAAGCTAAAAATGAATTAATATCTTATTTTGAAAATTTACAAACCGGTGTTAACTTAACTAGTAATGTTTGGTCGACTCCTCACGGTTCACCGGACTCGTTATTTGTGTCACCGCCCATTGGTTTGAACCCGATTCGTGACAAAGTGAAAACTTACGATTGCTTTTGAATTATTTGATTATCCTCACACCGGCCAAAACATTTTTTTGTCAAATGGCTAGCGGTCCGAACAAGGCTCGTCGCAAGTTTTGCCATAAGTTTTTTTAAAAAAGATGCAAACACAACGTTAAAAAACCACATTGCGCATAAATATTGTAAGGCGTTGAAAGGTGAACCGTCTCAAGATCAAGCTTCGATGACAAATGAAGGAAATGTTTGAGCTTATAACGTTGATGCGGTTCGGGAGCAATGGCGCATTTTGTAATTCAAGAAAGCTTGACATTCAAACATTTCGACAACTAACGTTTGACTCGACTCATTTAACGAACTCCCAACCACGTTACACCCATGTTAGTTGTGCTACTCTTCGAAGAGATTGTTTAAAAATATGAAAAAAGCTAAAAATGAATTAATATCTTATTTTGAAAATTTACAAACTGGTTTTAACTAACTAGTGATGTTTGGTCGACTCCTCACGGTTCACCGGACTCGTACATTTGTGTCACCCCCATTGGTTTGAACCCGATTCGTGACAAATGATGAAACTTACGATTGCTTTTGATTGTTGATTATCCTCACACCGGCCAAAACATTTTTATGTCAAATGGCTAGCGGTCCGAACAAGGCTCGTCGCAAGTTTTGCCATAAGTTTTTTTTAAAAAAGATGCAAACACAACGTTAAAAAACCACATTGCGCATAAATATTGTAAGGCGTTGAAAGGTGAACCGTCTCAAGATTAAGCTTCGATGACAAATGAGGAAATGTTGAGCTTATAACGTTGATGCGGTTCGGGAGCAAATGGCGCATTTTGTAATTCAGAAAGCTTGTCATTCAAACATTTCGACAATGAACATTTGACTCGACTCATTTAACGAACTCTCCCACCATGTTACACCAATGTTAGTCGTGCTACTCTTCAAGAAGATTTTTTTAAAATGTGAAAAAAAACTAAAATGAATTATATCTTATTTCAAAATTTACAACCGGTGTTAACTAACTAGTGATGTTTGGTCGACTCCTCACGGTTTCACCAGACTCGTACATTTGTGTCACCGCCCATTGGTTTGAACCCGATTCGTGATAAATGATGAAACTTACGATTGCTTTTGAATTGTTTGATTATCCTCACACCACAAAAACATTTTTTTACCTATTGATAAAGTTATTAAAACGTATAAATTAGAAAACAAAATATTTTCTATATCTTTTGATAATGCGTCAAATAACACGCTTTCTATAGATCATTTAAAATTAAAATATAAACCAATGTGTGACGGTGTTTTTTTCATAGTCGATGTATTGCACACATCATAAACTTAAACCGTTCAAGACGGTTTAAGAACAATTGAAACAGTGAAAGATGGTTTTAAAAGAATGTTACGTGATATTTTTAGCAATAACCCAAGATATCGTAGATATCGCAGTTTTGTTAAGGCGCAAATCCAAATGTTTAGGTCCATATTGGAACGTACCTACACACGATGGAATTCCACTTGTAACATGTTTGAAAATGCTATTGAACAAAAGAGAGTTTAATAGCCTTTCATAATAGTTTGGTAAGGTGTGGAAGGCAAATACTTACCATCCATCGGGTTGGTCCGTTATTAAAGAAATAAGCAAAATGCTTCAAATTTTTAAAAACGCAACTACTTGTATTTCTGGAGTTTATTATCCAATGAGTCCGTTAGTACTTCCCCAAATTTATTTAATGACTTCAAAATTAAATGAGATGTCGTTTAGGGGTAGACCTTATTCGAAATGATACACCTAATGAAAGAAAAACTTAAAAAATATTTAAAGAAATTCTTCGGTTATTACATGTGCCGCTGCATTAAACCCTTGCTTAAATTTGTTGGGGGTTGAAACTTTACTTGATAAAATTATTTCTAATTGGATTTAGAAGAAAAAAAACTCATTTTATGGTCAAACTTCAAAAGCTACTTTTAACCAACAATTAGAAAAAATATTTGATGTTTATTTATTAAAAAATAGTGAAACATCACACATCCATGAGTCATTGAGGCATGCGGCACATGCCGAAAGTTCAAATGATCAAATGTTTACTTTATGTATACTTTAAGGGATGAATGTAATAAACGTCAACGTGGTAACACTCCGAGTATGAACTCGGGAGGTACGGTGAAACAAACTTTTTTATCCACCATGACTAGTATTTTAATCCGTCGCGCGTTGCCGCGACCATTGTACGCGGCTTGATATGTATAAATTACAATAAACCCAACTCGTTTCGAACTAAATTTTCGTCATACGTAGAGTAACTCGAATTTTTATCGTTGAATGAAAACGTATCATTTTGACCCGACTTTCTTCCAAACAAAAACTTATGTCAAAACATTTACATTTGACTCATGTTCGATTTATTAAACGAAACTGTATTATATTTGATCCGACATGTTTCCAAACAAAACTTACGTCGAAATATTATATTTGACTCAACTAATATTTGAATTTACGTGAAAATGTAGACGTTTGTCGAAGCGTAGAGTCGTAGACATTTCTAAAACGTATATAAAGTTAAGCACGCAAACATTTTATATTTAACTCCAGTCATTCTGATTACATCCAAACGTAAACGGGTTGTATTATAATGTACAGTAGTAAACCCGCAAATTTAAAACTGAAAGGATCAAACTGAAATTTTTAAAGTTTTAAGAAAAATTTAGAGGTAAAAAGTGTCAATAATAAAACTTAAGGGGGTTTATGGCCGGTGGCATTGGCCAAAGACCTTTCAAATTGTGTATAGTATAATATAGGTGGTGATTAACATAAAATAAATCTAAATACTTATTTTTAAAGAAACGAGAGAAAGATATGTAAATACATAATCGCATTATGTACAATAGTTAACTCGTTTTCTGATATGTTTAATATATTCGATGTATTTACACTCGTTTTAATATTCTCATTTGTTTATGATTATTTAAAACAACTTCTAAAACAAGACCAAGAATATATATAACAATCCGCAAAAAGAATTACAAATAATAATAATAAATATAATATAAATAATAAATAAAGGATGGGTGTGGGGTCAAAAGTTATGAGGTGTTTGAGGAAGTCCATGTCGGGATTCCTGAAGTAGTCACGTGTAACTCCACCGTCCCAATCTTTATAACCCATTTTCCTTTCAC